>JALPQI010017298.1:0-32853 GCA_025490895.1 Thaumatotibia leucotreta
AACACTAACCCCTACCGTAACTCCTTCTGGGAGAACAATCATGTCATTCAGAAATGAGTGGTAATGCAGCTATATATATTATTAACTAGTTTTTTGCTCTGTGCGCGAGGCCCAAGGGCCTCGCGGGCCTCTCTTTTTGTCGACTGGAGGGGTGGGGTATTGGAGATATTTTTTTTTATTTTCTTAAATTTTTTTATTATTGTTTTTGTATTAATTTTAACTTTTGTCGCAGTAATAGGGCTTGTGAGCTGGACTCCTGCAGCTCGGCCTTCGGCCTCGCGAGCTGTCACGCCTCTGAGGGACGCTTCGGGCCTTCGGCCCTACGCGGAGCTCGGCCTTCGGCCTTCGCAGATTGTCGAAACGAATCGTCGGGCCTGCGGCCCTCCGATTCGTTTTCATGTTACACTTTTTCATTGAGTGGCATGGGGGTTCTGGACTCAAGCAGCTCGGCCTTCGGCCTCGCGAGCTGGCGCGCCTGTGTTGGACGCTTCGGGCCTTCGGCCCTACGCGGAGCTCGGCCTTCGGCCTTCGCAGATTGTCGAAACGAATCGTCGGGCCTCCGGCCCTCCGATTCGTTTTCAAGTTACACTTTTTCATTGAGTAGCATAGGAGTTCTGGACTCAAGCAGCTCGGCCTTCGGCCTCGCGCGCTAGCTCGCCTGTGTTGGACGCTTCGGGCCTTCGGCCCTACGCGGACCTCGGCCTTCGGCCTTCGCGGGTACGAAGCTTCGCCTTCGGGCCTTCGGCCCTCAGGCTCAGCTTATATTGTTACTCAGATTTTATTATACGTAGAAAAGCTTTGTTTTCTCGCAGCTCGGCCTCCGGCCTCGCAGGCTACCGCGCCTCTATGGGACGCTCCGGGCCTTCGGCCCTACGCGGAGCTCGGCCTTCGGCCTTCGCTGGTGTTCGAAGCGAACCGTCGGGCCTGCGGCCCTCCGGTTCGCTTATTAAGACAGTTAGGAAGGGCAGTTTCACTGCGTGGGCTCGCCCGTCGGGCCTTCGGCCCTCGGGCTCACGCGGAGAGCACCTCGATCGTGACGCTCCGGGCCTTCGGCCCTACGCGGAGCTCGGCCTTCGGCCTTCGCGGGCTTGACGCCTCGCCATCGGGCCTTCGGCCCTCAGGCTCGGCTTATTAAGATACTGGGGTTGTTGAACGCTTGGTAGCTCGATTTGCTCGGAGCTCGGCCTTCGGCCTCGCTTTAAATTACTTGGAGGTGACGCGCTTGGGCCCTCGGGGTGAAGCTCCGGGCCTTCGGCCCTCCGCGAGGTCGGCCTTCGGCCTCCCACCCTGAAGCTCGCCCTTCGGGCTCGCTTAACATAGATTTATATTGTTTCTGGTAATGTTCCGGCCCTCCTGCAGCGAGGCCTTCGGCCTCGCCCAAAATTACTGGGGTTCGGGACCCCCATGGGCCCCGGGAGTGAAGCTCCGGGCCTTCGGCCCTCCGCGGGGTCGGCCTTCGGCCTCCCGGCCTGAAGCTCGCCCTTCGGGCTCGCTTAACTTACTTGGGATTTTGACTTTTTGTTCGGGGTCGCCGCCATCTTGGATTTTTTTCCAAATTTTTTTTCAGATTATCACTCCTGAGCTCAAATAATGCCCGCATGCCAAATTTCAGCGCGATCGGACCATTTTTTCGAAAAATCCGTACAAAATTTTTTTTGTGCAAAAAATCTGAAAAAATTTTTTTCGGAATCTGGAGAGCCCAAAAGTCACGCACAGCGATTTCCAGCTCGATCGGATGAAAAAAAATTTTTCGAAAAAAAAAAAAAATTTTTTTTGCAAAAATTTTTTGCCCACCTGACAGCTCTCGGGGTTCTCTATGACATTTGGTCGAGCACCCCCCACCTATCTCCCCCCGTTTAAGAGTTCCCATACAAACTTTGACGGGCCCTACGGCGGCCATCTTGGATCCAAGAATCACAAAAATACTTTTTCTTTAATCTAGGTCCCTCAGAGATTCTACCACAAAAAAATCCGGCTCGAAGGACCATTTTGAAATTTGAGTGCAAAATTTTTTTTTTTTTTTTTGGAAAAATTTTTGCGGCTTTAAAAACTGTCAGCAGTTCCCTATGACATTTGGTCGAGCACCCCCCGTCTAACTTTCACCGTTGAGCCAGGCCGTCGAACATTTTTCGACCAGGGAGCAAATCCTGAAATGTCAGATTTTTCCCTAGGTCACCGGCGCGCCCTCTATACGACGGTATATAACACTAACCCCTACCGTAACTCCTTCTGGGAGAACAATCATGTCATTCAGAAATCAGTGGTAATGCAGCTATATATATTATTAACTAGTTTTTTGCTCTGTGCGCGAGGCCCAAGGGCCTCGCGGGCCTCTCTTTTTGTCGACTGGAGGAGTGGAGGACTCGAGATTTATTTTTTATTTTCTTTAATTTTTTTATTATTGTTTTTGTATTATTTTCTACTTTTATCGCAGTTTTTGGGCTTTTGAGCTGGACTCCTGCAGCTCGGCCTTCGGCCTCGCGAGCTGTCAGGCCTCTGAGGGACGCTTCGGGCCTTCGGCCCTACGCGGAGCTCGGCCTTCGGCCTTCGCAGATTGTCGAAACGAATCGTCGGGCCTGCGGCCCTCCGATTCGTTTTCATGTTACACTTTTTCATTGAGTAGCATGGATGCCTTGGACTCCTGCAGCTCGGCCTTCGGCCTCGCGAGCTGTCACGCCTCTGAGGGACGCTTCGGGCCTTCGGCCCTACGCGGAGCTCGGCCTTCGGCCTTCGCCGATTGTCGAAACGAATCGTCGGGCCTGCGGCCCTCCGATTCGTTTTCATGTCACACTTTATCATTGAGTAGCATGGACGCGTTGGACTCTGGCAGCTCGGCCTTCGGCCTCGCGAGCTGGCGCGCCTATGTTGGACGCTTCGGGCCTTCGGCCCTACGCGGAGCTCGGCCTTCGGCCTTCGCTGCTACGAAGCTTCGCCTTCGGGCCTTCGGCCCTCAGGCTCAGCTTAAATAGTTACACAGGTTTTATTATAAGTAGAAAAGCTTTGTTTTCTCGCAGCTCGGCCTCCGGCCTCGCAGGCTACCGCGCCTCTATGGGACGCTCCGGGCCTTCGGCCCTACGCGGAGCTCGGCCTGCGGCCTTCGCTGGGGTTCGAAGCGAACCGTCGGGCCTGCGGCCCTCCGGTTCGCTTATTAAGACAGTTAGGAAGGGCAGTTTCACCGCATGGGCTCGCCCGTCGGGCCTTCGGCCCTCGGGCTCGCGCGGAGGGCACCTCGATCGTGACGCTCCGGGCCTTCGGCCCTACGCGGAGCTCGGCCTTCGGCCTTCGCGGGCTTGACGCCTCGCCATCGGGCCTTCGGCCCTCAGGCTCGGCTTATTAAGATACTGGGGTTTGTTGAACGCTTGGTAGCTCGATTTGCTCAGAGCTCGGCCTTCGGCCTCGCTTTAAATTACTTGGGGGTGCCGCGCTTGGGCCCTCGGGGTGAAGCTCCGGGCCTTCGGCCCTCCGCGAGGTCGGCCTTCGGCCTCCCACCCTGAAGCTCGCCCTTCGGGCTCGCTTAACATAGATTTATATTGGTTCTGGTAATGTTCCGGCCCTCCTGCAGCGAGGCCTTCGGCCTCGCCCAAAATTACTGGGTTTCGGAACCCCCTTGGGCCCCGGGAGTGAAGCTCCGGGCCTTCGGCCCTCCGCGGGGTCGGCCTTCGGCCTCCCGGCCTGAAGCTCGCCCTCCGGGCTCGCTTAACTTACTTGGGATTTTGGCTTTTTGTTCGGGGTCGCCGCCATCTTGGATTTTTTTCCAAATTTTTTTTCAGATTATCACTCCTGGGCCCAAATAATGCCCGCATGCCAAATTTCAGCGCGATCGGACCATTATTTCGAAAAATCCATACAAAATTTTTTTTGTGCAAAAAATCTGAAAAAATTTTTTTCGGAATCTGGAGAGCCCAAAAGTCACGCACAGCGATTTCCAGCTCGATCGGATGAAAAAAAATTTTTCGAAAAAAAAAAATATTTTTTTTTGCAAAAATTTTTTGCCCATCTGACAGCTCTCGGGGTCCTCTATGACATTTGGTCGAGCACCCCCCACCTATCTCCCCCCGTTTAAGAGTTCCCATACAAACTTTGACGGCCTCTACGGCGGCCATCTTGGATTCGAGGATCACAAAAACACTTTTTCTTTAATCTAGGACCCTCAGAGATCCTACCACAAAAAAATCCGGCTCGAAGGACCATTTTGAAAATTTGGTGCAAAATTTTTTTTTTTTTTTCGAAAAATTTTTGCGGCTTTAAAAACTGTCAGCAGTTCCCTATGACATTTGGTCGAGCACCCCCCGTCTAACTTTCACCGTTGAGCCAGGCCGTCGAACATTTTTTGACCAGGGAGCAAATCCCGAAATGTCAGATTTTTCCCTAGGTCACAAGAGCGCCCTCTATGCAACCGTATATAACACTAACCCCCACCAATACTCCTTCTGGGAGAACAATCATGTCATTCAGAAATGAGTGGTAATGCAGCTATATATAATATTAACTAGTTTTTTGCTCTGTGCGCGAGGCCCGAGGGCCTCGCGGGCCTCTCTTTTTGTCGACTGGATGAGTGGAGGACTCGAGATTTATTTTTTATTTTCTTTAATTTTTTTTTAAATTATTTTTGTATTTATTTTTACTTTTGTCGCAGTAATAGGGCTTGTGAGCTGGACTCCTGCAGCTCGGCCTTCGGCCTCGCGAGCTGTCATGCCTCGGAGGGACGCTTCGGGCCTTCGGCCCTACGCGGAGCTCGGCCTTCGGCCTTCGCGGATTGTCGAAACGAATCGTCGGGCCTGCGGCCCTCCGATTCGTTTTCATGTTACACTTTTTCATTGAGTAGCATGGGGGTTCTGGACTCATGCAGCTCGGCCTTCGGCCTCGCGAGCTGGCGCGCCTGTGTTGGACGCTTCGGGCCTTCGGCCCTACGCGGAGCTCGGCCTTCGGCCTTCGCAGGTTGTCGAAACGAATCGTCGGGCCTGCGGCCCTCCGATTCGTTTTCAAGTTATACTTTTTCATTGAGTAGCATGGGGGTTCTGGACTCAAGCAGCTCGGCCTTCGGCCTCGCGAGCTAGCTCGCCTATGTTGGACGCTTCGGGCCTTCGGCCCTACGCGGAGCTCGGCCTTCGGCCTTCGCGGGTACGAAGCTTCGCCTTCGGGCCTTCGGCCCTCAGGCTCAGCTTAAATAGTTACACAGATTTTATTATAAGTAGAAAAGCTTTGTTTTCTCGCAGCTCGGCCTCCGGCCTCGCAGGCTACCGCGCCTCTATGGGACGCTCCGGGCCTTCGGCCCTACGCGGAGCTCGGCCTGCGGCCTTCGCTGGGGTTTGAAGCGAACCGTCGGGCCTGCGGCCCTCCGGTTCGCTTATTAAGACAGTTAGAAAGGGCAGTTTCACCGCGTGGGCTCGCGCGGAGAGCACCTCGATCGTGACGCTCCGGGCCTTCGGCCCTACGCGGAGCTCGGCCTTCGGCCTTCGCGGGCTTGACGCCTCGCCATCGGGCCTTCGGCCCTCTGGCTCGGCTTATTAAGACACTGGGGTTGTTGAACGCTTGGTAGCTCGATTTGCTCGGAGCTCGGCCTTCGGCCTCGCTTTAAATTACTTGGAGCTGACGCGCTTGGGCACTCGGGTCGAAGCTCCGGGCCTTCGGCCCTCCGCAAGGTCGGCCTTCGGCCTCCCACCCTGAAGCTCGCCCTTCGGGCTCGCTTAACTTAGATTTATATTGGTTCTGGTAATGTTCCGGCCCTCCTGCAGCGAGGCCTTCGGCCTCGCCCAAAATTACTGGGGTTGGGGACCCTCTTGGGTCCCGGGAGTGAAGCTCCGGGCCTTCGGCCCTCCGCGGGGTCGGCCTTCGGCCTCCCGGCCTGAAGCTCGCCCTTCGGGCTCGCTTAACTTACTTGGGATTTTGACTTTTTGTTCGGGGGTGCCGCCATCTTGGATTTTTTTCCAAATTTTTTTTCAGATTATCACTCCTGGGCCCAAATAATGCCCGCATGCCAAATTTCAGCGCGATCGGACCATTATTTCGAAAAATCCATACAAAATTTTTTTTGTGCAAAAAATCTGAAAAAATTTTTTTCGGAATCTGGAGAGCCCAAAAGTCACGCACAGCGATTTCCAGCTCGATCGGATGAAAAAAAATTTTTCGAAAAAAAAAAAAAATTTTTTTTTCAAAAATTTTTTGCCCATCTGACAGCTCTCGGGGTCCTCTATGACATTTGGTCGAGCACCCCCCACCTATCTCCCCCCGTTTAAGAGTTCCCATACAAACTTTGACGGCCCCTACGGCGGCCATCTTGGATCCGAGAATCACAAAAACACTTTTTCTTTAATCTAGGACCCTGAGAGATTCTACCACAAAAAATTCCGGCTCGAAGGACCATTTTGAAAATTTGGTGCAAAATTTTTTTTTTTTTTTTTGAAAAAATTTTTGCGGCTTTAAAAACTGTCAGCAGTTCCCTATGACATTTGGTCGAGCACCCCCCACCTAGGTCTCACCGTTTAGCCAGGCCGTCGAACATTTTTTAACCAGGAAGCAAATCCTCAAATGTCAGATTTTTCCCTAGGTCACAAGAGCGCCCTCTATGCAACCGTATATAACACTAACCCCCACCAAAACTCCTTCTGGGAGAACAATCATGTCATTCAGAAATCAGTGGTAATGCAGCTATATATATTATTAACTAGTTTTTTGCTCTGTGCGCGAGGCCCAAGGGCCTCGCGGGCCTCTCTTTTTGTCGACTGGAGGGGTGGGGTATTGGAGATATTTTTTTTATTTTCTTTAATTTTTTATTATTGATTTTGTATTATTTTCTAATTTTATCGCAGTTTTTGGGCTTTTGAGCTGGACTCCTGCAGCTCGGCCTTCGGCCTCGCGAGCTGTCACGCCTCTGAGGGACGCTTCGGGCCTTCGGCCCTACGCGGAGCTCGGCCTTCGGCCTTCGCAGATTGTCGAAACGAATCGTCGGGCCTGCGGCCCTCCGATTCGTTTTCATGTTACACTTTTTCATTGAGTAGCATGGGGGTTCTGGACTCAAGCAGCTCGGCCTTCGGCCTCGCGAGCTGGCGCGCCTGTGTTGGACGCTTCGGGCCTTCGGCCCTACGCGGAGCTCGGCCTTCGGCCTTCGCAGATTGTCGAAACGAATCGTCGGGCCTCCGGCCCTCCGATTCGTTTTCAAGTTACACTTTTTCATTGAGTAGCATAGGAGTTCTGGACTCAAGCAGCTCGGCCTTCGGCCTCGCGAGCTAGCTCGCCTGTGTTGGACGCTTCGGGCCTTCGGCCCTACGCGGAGCTCGGCCTTCGGCCTTCGCGGGTACGAAGCTTCGCCTTCGGGCCTTCGGCCCTCAGGCTCAGCTTAAACAGTTACACAGATTTTATTTTAAGTAGAAAAGCTTTGTTTTCTCGCAGCTCGGCCTCCGGCCTCGCAGGCTACCGCGCCTCTATGGGACGCTCCGGGCCTTCGGCCCTACGCGGAGCTCGGCCTGCGGCCTTCGCTGGGGTTCGAAGCGAACCGTCGGGCCTGCGGCCCTCCGGTTCGCTTATTAAGACAGTTAGGAGGGGCAGTTTCACCGCGTGGGCTCGCCCGTCGGGCCTTCGGCCCTCGGGCTTGCGCGGAGAGCACCTCGATCGTGACGCTCCGGGCCTTCGGCCCTACGCGGAGCTCGGCCTTCGGCCTTCGCGGGCTTGACGCCTCGCCATCGGGCCTTCGGCCCTCAGGCTCGGCTTATTAAGATACTGGGGTTGTTGAACGCTTGGTAGCTCGATTTGCTCGGAGCTCGGCCTTCGGCCTCGCTTTAAAATACTTGGAAGTGACGCGCTTGGGCCCTCGGGGTGAAGCTCCGGGCCTTCGGCCCTCCGCGAGGTCGGCCTTCGGCCTCCCACCCTGAAGCTCGCCCTTCGGGCTCGCTTAACATAGATTTATATTGGTTCTGGTAATGTTCCGGCCCTCCTGCAGCGAGGCCTTCGGCCTCGCCCAAAATTACTGGGGTTCGGGACCCCCATGGGCCCCTGGAGTGAAGCTCCGGGCCTTCGGCCCTCCGCGGGGTCGGCCTTCGGCCTCCCGGCCTGAAGCTCGCCCTTCGGGCTCGCTTAACTTACTTGGGATTTTGACTTTTTGTTCGGGGTCGCCGCCATCTTGGATTTTTTTCAAAATTTTTTTTCAGATTATTATTCCTGGGCCCAAATAATGCCCGCATGCCAAATTTCAGCGCGATCGGACCATTATTTCGAAAAATCCATACAAAATTTTTTTTGTGCAAAAAATCTGAAAAATTTTTTTTCGGAATCTGGAGAGCCCAAAAGTCACGCACAGCGATTTCCAGCTCGATCGGATGAAAAAAAAATTTTTCGAAAAAAAAAAAAAAATTTTTTTTGCAAAAATTTTTTGCCCACCTGACAGCTCTCGGGGTCCTCTATGACATTTGGTCGAGCACCCCCCACCTATCTCCCCCCGTTTAAGAGTTCCCATACAAACTTTGACGGGCCCTACGGCGGCCATCTTGGATTCGGGAATCACAAAAAAACTTTTTTTCTAATCTAGGACCCTCAGAGATTCTACCACAAAAAAATCCGGCTCGAAGGACCATTTTGAAAATTTGGTGCAAATTTTTTTTTTTTTTTCGGCAAAAATTTTTGCGGCTTCAAAAACTGTCAGCAGTTCCCTATGACATTTGGTCGAGCACCCCCCACCTAGGTCTCACCGTTTAGCCAGGCCGTTGAACATTTTTTGACCAGGAGGCGGTAGACCGAAATCCGTATTTTTCTGGACCTACAATTTTGCTCCTCTATACAAATATCAAAATTTTTTTTAGCTAGTACTTTCCGTTTAGAAATAAAACATACCGTTGAGAAATGAGTCGGGATGCAGCTATAATAATATTAACTAGTTTTTTGCTCTGTGCGCGAGGCCCAAGGGCCTCGCGGGCCTCTCTTTTTGTCGACTGGAGGAGTGGGGTATTGGAGATATTTTTTTTATTTTCTTTAATTTTTTTATTATTGTTTTTGTATTATTTTTAATTATGTTGCAGTTTTTGGGCTTTTGAGCTGGACTCCTGCAGCTCGGCCTTCGGCCTCGCGAGCTGTCAGGCCTCTGAGGGACGCTTCGGGCCTTCGGCCCTACGCGGAGCTCGGCCTTCGGCCTTCGCAGATTGTCGAAACGAATCGTCGGGCCTGCGGCCCTCCGATTCGTTTTCATGTTACACTTTTTCATTGAGTAGCATGGATGCCTTGGACTCCTGCAGCTCGGCCTTCGGCCTCGCGCGCTGGCGCGCCTGTGTTGGACGCTTCGGGCCTTCGGCCCTACGCGGAGCTCGGCCTTCGGCCTTCGCAGATTGTCGAAACAAATCGTCGGGCCTGCGGCCCTCCGATTCGTTTTCATGTTACACTTTTTCATTGAGTAGCATGGATGCCTTGGACTCCTGCAGCTCGGCCTTCGGCCTCGCGAGCTGGCGCGCCTGTGTTGGACGCTTCGGGCCTTCGGCCCTACGCGGAGCTCGGCCTTTGGCCTTCGCAGGTTGTCGAAACGAATCGTCGGGCCTGCGGCCCTCCGATTCGTTTTCAAGTTACACTTTTTCATTGAGTAGCATGGGGGTTCTGGACTCAAGCAGCTGGGCCTTCGGCCTCGCGAGCTGGCGCGCCTATGTTGGACGCTTCGGGCCTTCGGCCCTACGCGGAGCTCGGCCTTCGGCCTTCGCAGCTACGAAGCTTCGCCTTCGGGCCTTCGGCCCTCAGGCTCAGCTTATATAGTTACACAGGTTTTATTATACGTAGAAAAGCTTTGTTTTCTCGCAGCTCGGCCTCCGGCCTCGCAGGCTACCGCGCCTCTATGGGACGCTCCGGGCCTTCGGCCCTACGCGGAGCTCGGCCTGCGGCCTTCGCTGGGGTTCGAAGCGAACCGTCGGGCCTGCGGCCCTCCGGTGCGCTTATTAAGACAATTAGGAAGGGCAGTTTCACCGCGTGGGCTCGCCCGTCGGGCCTTCGGCCCTCGGGCTCGCGCGGAGAGCACCTCGATCGTGACGCTCCGGGCCTTCGGCCCTACGCGGAGCTCGGCCTTCGGCCTTCGCGGGCTTGACGCCTCGCCATCGGGCCTTCGGCCCTCAGGCTCGGCTTATTAAGATACTGGGGTTGTTGAACGCTTGGTAGCTCGATTTGCTCGGAGCTCGGCCTTCGGCCTCGCTTTAAATTACTTGGAGGTGACGTGCTTGGGCCCTCGGGGTGAAGCTCCGGGCCTTCGGCCCTCCGCGAGGTCGGCCTTCGGCCTCCCACCCTGAAGCTCGCCCTTCGGGCTCGCTTAACATAGATTTATATTGGTTCTGGTAATGTTCCGGCCCTCCTGCAGCGAGGCCTTCGGCCTCGCCCAAAATTACTGGGGTTCGGGACCCCCATGGGCCCCGGGAGTGAAGCTCCGGGCCTTCGGCCCTCCGCGGGGTCGGCCTTCGGCCTCCCGGCCTGAAGCTCGCCCTTCGGGCTCGCTTAACTTACTTGGGATTTTGACTTTTTGTTCGGGGGCGCCGCCATGTTGGATTTTTTTCCAAATTTTTTTTCAGATTATCACTCCTGGGCCCAAATAATGCCCGCATGCCAAATTTCGGCGCGATCGCACCATTATTTCGAAAAATCCATACAAAATTTTTTTTGTGCAAAAAATATGAAAAAATTTTTTTCGGAATCTGGAGAGCCCAAAAGTCACGCACAGCGATTTCCAGCTCGATCGGGTAAAAAAAATTTTTTCGAAAAAAAAAAAAATTTTTTTTTTGCAAAAATTTTTTGCCCATCGAATGGCTCTCGGGGTCTTCTATGACATTTGGTCGAGCACCCCCCACCTATCTCCCCCCGTTTAAGAGTTCCCATACAAACTTTGACGGGCCCTGCGGCGGCCATCTTGGATCTGAGAATCACAAAAACACTTTTTCTTAAATCTAGGACCCTCAGAGATTCTACCACAAAAAAATCCGGCTCGAAGGACCATTTTGAAAATTTGGTGCAAAATTTTTTTTTTTTTTCGGCAAAAATTTTTGCGGCGTCAAAAACTGTCAGCAGTTCCCTATGACATTTGGTCGAGCACCCCCCACCTAGGTCTCACCGTTTAGCCAGGCCGTCGAACATTTTTTGACCAGGTAGCAAATCCTCAAATATCAGATTTTTCCCGGGGCCTCGGGACCGCCCTCTATACGGTGGTGTGCAACACTAAACCCCACCGATACTCCTTCCGGGAGATCAATTCGATATGTCAGAAATCAGTCGGGATGCAGCTATATATATTATTAATGTTATAATAGGATTCAGTCTGTATTCGGACGGGTTAAATATCCCAACTGTTTAGAGTACCCTTCCTCAATGTCATGTATTGTATTATGTATTATGCATTTCTTAATGTATTATCCTTGTCGTGCCTGTCATGTCATATAAATAACTTCATCCCACGGATGACTTGATAATGTTACTCAAGAACAACATATGATTGTATTAACTTGTCCAACGGAAAAGCGCATTCTATAAAATGTAATGATCAGGCTATTCACTTTTGATCAGATTACCTATCTTTCCCAACGGAAAAGTGGCAGCAGATTAACTTTTCCAACGGAAAAGTGACAGTATATCACATATAATGTCCAGGTACGCATTTCTGATCACATAAACTTTTCCCACGGAAAAGCGACGTTATATAACATATAGCGTCAGAATCATAAGTCTTAAGGCAGAGTAGGCATTTTACTTGTCTTCACGATTTCTTCTTTGCCTTGCAATTATTATTGTGATTTCTTTTCCCACGGAAAAGTTTCCTTCTCCAACGGAGAGAGGAATACAAAATAATATTTAGAACACCAATAATAAAGCATATTTTGTGTTAATTACTTGCAAAATATAAGTATTTTAGGTTATAGTTGTATATCTCTTACCTTTGTAATTAAATCCAAATATGTTACCGGATATTACATTTCCCAACAGGGAATCGACATAATATAACATATTATGTCAGAATTAGCGGTATTATATGCAAGAACTCATATATTTTCATGTTTGTAACCTCTAAATGGTCAAATTTTCTTTCGTTTTTCATTTCGATTTTCTGTATATTAGGAGGTTGCTTCTTCTTACAGCAAGTCAACGAAATATTGCTCGTCCTTTTAATCATATTCTTCTATCCGAGAATCTGAAAATTTCACTAAAACAAGAAAATTTTACTTCGTAATAAAATCCGTGCGACGTGACAGTGGCGCGCGAAAACAACAATGACATCTTGTACTAATGTTGCCAGTTGCTTCGTTTTTTGTTTTTTATTTAGGCTTTATATCGCGACAAAGGCGGCCGCAAAGACGACCTACTACTTGTAATACCTCGGACTAATTACGAATATAATTAAACAAATAGTAGCAGCTGTTTGTGACACGGGGCTCCAGCCTATCGCTTTGATAAGCGATCAGGGAATCTCATTCCAAAATGCTTTTAAAAACCTTCAAGAGGACACTAGAAGATCGAAAATTATAGCCGGCGACGAGACGGGTAAGGTCTATAATATTAAAGAAGCTTTATGTTTTTCTATTATTTTATTATTAATAATTTAATAGTTCGAAATTCAATTCTGACAAACGATCATAATTATTTATGGACATGAAATAATAATAAATAAATATCGTGGGACATCTTACACAAATCAACCTAGTCCCACGGCAAGCTCAATTAAGGCTTGTGATGCAAGCAAGAAAACAATTGTTTAAATTCGATAATATAAAAATTGCCATGTATTTTCGTGTATTGTCGTTTTTAAAGTACAACTTCGTATCATTGGTTTTTGTTATCGTAGTAGGTTTGAAGATACTCATTTATTTGTTTATTAGGGCGAGTAATTTGAATTTGTATACTTTCCAAATTACATTTTTATTTTTATTTCCAGATGACGCAATACATCTGAACAACCAGTGCCTCAGTGTGGTGTACGACCCGCCACATTTAATAAAGGCCAAATTTAATTTTGGCTAAAAATATAGTAATGAATAGCAAAACATGCAAGTGGCAGGAGTTGGTGGATGTGTACCGCACCGACTGCGGCCACCTGCTGCCCAAGCTCAACGATGACCACATACTCCCGGGCTAAATTAAAAAGATGAAGGTAAATATTTTATGTTTTATATACCTACATGTAACTAGGTAGAAATAAATAAATATCTTGGGACATCTTACACAAATCGACCTAGTCCCACGGTAAGCTCAATTAAGGCTTGTGATGTGGGTACCAGGCGACGATATATATAATATACATAGATACTTAAATACATACACAGCCATGACCAAGGAACAAATATTTGTGATAAATAAATACACAAATAATGCCCTCGCCGGGATTCGAACCCGGAACCTCCAGCTTTGTAGGCAGGGTCACTACCAACTAGGCTACGGAGGCTGACAAAGAAAGAAATATAGATTTATGTATATAAAATCTTACACATTTTAAGCTAATTACCTATATAGTGTAAGTTAAAAGATTGGCCAGCAATAACATGACAAGATCCTAGGCATTTAGAGAATGATTGACAAACATCGTGATAAAGTATTTTAATTCTTAACGTTAATTAGAAAAGATATGCATTATAAGATTTGAGTATGTGCAAGTACAAATTAAGGGGTTTTGTTACATTGACAACATTTATTATTGAATTAATTTCATATTGTCTTTTCCATTCAAGTTGCGTCGCTTGATACTAGGATCGATTTTGATTTAAGAATCATAGTAATGTAGTTCCCTCTTTATGACCAGACAAAAAACGTGCAAATAACGAGGATCCTCAAATATAATTTTATTTAATGAAGATTAATCAGTGCTGTTGTTTCAGGTCAAAAACTGTGGGCGTATTTAGCAAAAGCATGGCTGCCGCTTTATCCTACACAACGTCATTTTGTAAGTTTTTTTTAACATGTTTAATTTCTACAGTATTGTTCGAAGGTCTAAGATTCATAGCTTCCTACACAAAAACGTCCTGGCAACAAAGAGTTATTTTCATACGTCGAACTCCAGCGGGCATTTTCGGGGCATGTGTAAGGTTTGTAAATCAATCAATTCACTTTCGAGTATTTGTTACCGACTATTTATAATGTAAAATTCCAAATATCATAGCAACGAAATGCGTTATTTATCAATGTAATTGGACAACGCATAAGCCAAAATGCCGAACAATTTCGTTTGGCTTTACCCGTCACTCAAGACAATTGCAGCTGTGAGAAAGGAACAAAATACAAAGAACTGGGCATTTCAAATTATATGAACACGGCTCTAAGGCTGTGTATTAGTAAGGTATTTTTTATATACTTTAAATTTAAAATAAGAATAATGTTGAATAGTCTGGGTTATCTTTGATTTAATTTACGTTACATATACGATTTTAAGCTAACATGGTTATTTACATTATAACTACACACACAAATTATAAATACACATGGTAAATATCCCGTAACAGACTCTTGTTATAATTTTAATTTACATTCATGGTGTATTTGTAGGTGTATTATGAGAATATAATTATTAATATTTTTTCCAAATAAACGTTTATAAATAACGCAGTTAGTTGCTATGATATTTGGAATTTTACATTATAAATAGTCGGTAAATATTAACCACCAAGGTAATACTACCTACCAAATACTAAGTATTATAAATACTCTGAAGTGAATTAATTGATTTGCAAACCATACAGTGCCCCGAAAATGCCCGCTGGAGTCCGACGTATGGTTATTTTGAAAGCACAGTGTTTTATGTACCAGTTTCGTTGTGCCAGACAATCTTTTACTCAGGCGTACTTTCTCTAGAAAGTATCATATTTTCTTAGATTTTGAATGAACACTGATTAAAGTATAATAATATTAATAATATAACAAAGTAACGTAAATAAACAAAAGAAAAAAGATTCATTGAGTGATGGATTAGTAAGTAATATGAATATATCGCGCTGTACAATGTATCTAAAAAGACAATATGTCTAATAATAATTCTACACCGTGCCAGTTTTTAACTATTAGCAATTGACATTTAAGTACATTCGTTTATCTATAAGTAAGGGAAGCTAGAGTGTCAAATTTACGGAAGACTCTTAACAGTAGAAAATGTGTTGTATAAGCGAAGAGGGTGGAATACTTTACTAATAATATTCGTAATATTTCCCAGCGCACTATGCGGACAGCACGCCGGTGAGCGACACGTTGGCCAACACGGCGGAGCTGGTGACTTTCCTCGATGACCTGTTCGACAGCGTCGACGGCGCCAGAACGAACAATAAGCATACTAAAGGCAAAAAACTGCGGACTGCGGTCACCGGAACCTCGCACCATCTCGCATGTACACTCACGAGCATACACCGCGGGGTGGGTCACAAGAAAAGTACAAAAAAATGAATTGTAAAGAATGCGAAAAAGACTTAACCTCAGAGGAGTCAAGTCTCCATTAATGGATTTCGCAAAGGGAATACAATGTTTTAACAAAAAAAAATTAACTGTACCTCGGCACATGCTGTGAGGGCATGTGGAAACATTGTCAGAGTCAAATGAATATTTGGAACAACATGAAAATAATATAAAAAAGCAAATTAATGATAAAATTGTGTCCAAATATTCATTTGACTTTATTAATTGCGAAATACAACGGGATGTGGTTAGGTAGTCATTCATTTCCGTGTCCGTGAACCTATGCATTTTCAATTGGTGCATTATAATCAATAAAATATTTCTAGATTGAATATAAGAAATTTGCCTCGCATGCATGCGCAGGCCTATGTGTAATAAATTTAAAAAACGATTGAAAAATAGATCTCTTTATAAATATTTGGTTGTTTTAATTTTTAGGTTATTCCAGTTTATCTAGAAACGTTACTGGATTAACTGGGATAACTATTCCTATTACAATTTGCATTTCCATTACCTTGGGGTGATATTGAATACGAATATTCCCGGGCTTTTGTAACATTTGAATTCAAATTCTCCCGCCTCTTACAAGTAAAGAAATTAAAAAAAAACAAACGTCACTATCGATATGGCCATCAAGGCCGGACCACAGATTGTTAATGTCTAAACCACTAGTACGTGAGATGGTCGTCTGATACGTAGTATCTTCTTAGTAGTCTGTGGGTACGACTGACCGTGCCGATAATAAATAAAATAAACGTCGATAAATTGTTGATGTATTTTAATCATATTAAATTTTTCTTACATATTTTGACCTTTGTATCAATATCTTATCCTTATAAAGGTAAAACAATATAAATGGATTCATCATCATCATCATCATCAGCCAATTGACGTCCACTGCTGGACATAGGCCTCCCCCAGAGAGTTCCACAAAGATCGGTCGTGAGCTGTCCGCATCCATTGGACACCCGCAACCTAACCGAATATACGCGATATAAATGGATTATATCGCGTATATTCATTATTTTGAGCCTCTTACAATAACCGTTGTCAAAAGTTGAAATTGTTTTATTTAAAAATGTCACCATCGCGGAAACGGAAGATAACATTATCTTTATTAAGGGTACACCCGTCTAAATCATTATTTGTTCATTTGATTCCCAGCAACAAATCAGATAATGTCGTTAATAAATTGCTTCGTTGATCATATTCAAATATATGTTTATAAAGATTAGACACATAGTTCAATGCGATATTTTAGACTGTATTTCTTTCTTATATGATAGATCGATTTTAATGTTTTTCTTAATATTCCGACCTTATCAAATATCTATGGATAATAATTTATCGACGTAGCCTCCTCTCTAGTGCCGCGTCGTATGGTAGCGCTTTAGCCAATCACAGCGTGGCAAAGGCCCGACCTCGGAGACACCGAGACTCATTACGATTTCGCTTCGTTACAAATCTCTCTCTTTCATATATCTATGATCAAATTTGTAAAGCCCTGTTTGCAGGCAGTTGTATGGAGAAAAAAATCTTGTTCCTAATTATCTGGCCACGACTGTACATATTTTATGGGCAATTCTTGATTTGCGGCTTTTGTAGCTGAAAACTTTTGTTTGGTCCCATACAAGCTTTTGATCCTGAACAGAAACAGGATTGATTGGCATCTAAAAAAAATTTGTCAAATATAACTGTTTTCTCGCCCCCGAATGTTTTTTCTAAAATCTGTACAATAATATAAAATCGAGGGAAGGGTCTAAAACCATTTTCGCGAAGCTACTGGGGATCTGGTAGCTGCTTTCACTGATCCAAAAAGAATTTCCACCCTGTATAGTCTGGCAAACTTGTCAGCTTAAAACCATGGCAGATACATAATTTGGGAATAATTATTTCCTCACAGTAATAAGATATCCTATTTATGTATTGTTATGCCTTTGTTTGGCCAATCCTATTTTGAGATTAGTTTGTCTAAATGTCACAACATTTATACTACCAAAAATATTTAATAAAATTGATTAAAATATGTAAATGCCTAATTAGTAGCAAACTTTCCACCATAAATTATATAAAAGTTAATAGCAAGAATTATCTAAAATATAATCACCAAGGCTAAGCTGGCCATAATGAATAAATTAACAAGCATGGGAAAATATAATTACAACACCTCTAGTATGATCACCTTAGATACTAACCCCCTTATTCATAAATGTCTCCTAACTTAACAAGCCTCTAAGTAGTGTTTGTCTCTTTCGGTGTTATACAAGGCTCTGAACCGGTTTTCTTCTAAAACCTCGAAATAGCCCAATATTTAAAATGTTTTATATTCTTTATGTAGTACTCCAAATGTTATGAAATTACCAACGTCGTATTTTTAAATTACTCCATTAACAAAGAATTGATATACCGAAGAACAACATAAACAATACTTAGCAGCTTGGTAAGTTAGAAGACGTTTATGAATAAGGAGGTAAGAATTTATAACAATTCTTAATAAAAACAACACTATGTTAAGTAGGTAAGGGTTTTCTGGGAGAGAGCACCCCTTGACATAAGACTGCTCATTGTGTAGTGTTATCTTCAGGCTACAAAATACTTCTTTATGAAGGTTCCCGAACTGAACTATTTAGTAACTTTCTTGTGCCATTTTAGCCTGTATTCACAGTGAATGACCTGCTATAAAACTGTTTTTTTTTTAATAATTCACTGTCTAATAATTCTAATAAGAGACTTACAAGAAAAATTTGTATGACCTTCACAAATCACAAAGCTTGCTATCCTCAATATCCTGATTTCTGAAACCTGTCCTGTGTATTGTGTGCCGTTTGTTTTTTATAACAACTTTTTTCTGTTTCAAATATAAGTCTAACGCCGAAAATTATAAAGCCAAACAAACTTTTCAAATACGTATAGGTACGTACTTACCATTCAATCAGCTTGGAGCACCAATTCACATTATTTATACGTGATTTTTAAACTGCTAATAGTAAACTTTTATTACACAAATCAAATTTGAGACTAGATACATAAATTTCATATCAACTGTTAAAATAAAATATTAACTTGATTGTAACTGCCACTGTCATGTCAACTTTTACAATACTTTCGTGAATAATTTAGTTTTACTTATGATATTTTATACGATAGTTTACTCTGAAATCTTACAGTAAATTATTTTTCGTAACTATGACTACATCGTTACTAATTTATAACAAAATAATTATTTAGAAGTGAAAAAGTTATTTATTTGTATAGTTACTGGCTGATAATGATAATCCACTATCAAGTGCTAAAACAAAAAAAACATGGTCCAAACCATACCTACAATGCATTTCAGTTCAGATACGCAAAAAAGATAATAAACTGTATGCGAGTGTTAGAGACGTTAGATTTAAATGAAGTATCAATAAAAATGTGAAGAAATTGATGGTAATTTTTCTCACGATAAATAGTTAAAAGTCAATTATTTTATTACGCATAATATTTAAATCGCTCTTTTCAATACGTTACGGACCGGATATGCTGTCACCTTGACAGTTTGTGAGTTGCCAAGACTCCAATATTCTATATAAATAGGGGGAATATAGAATCCCATTAAATTATTCGTTGAACGGAAATAATAATTAATTGTTCAATTAAGAAGGACCCTAAGTAATTAAACTTAATTAATTACACGATTCTCTTAACGTGGAAGAAACAAAAATTCTGATAGTACATATAAATTCCAACACATTTTAAAAGTACCCGTAGTAAAATTAACCAGTAATTTCATACCCTTAACTTTACCAGCTCCATTGAATACCTAAACGTTCCGCACGTTTAACGCGCGTGTTAAAATTTGTGTTATACATCTTTGTTAGTTGTTAGAATTTTGGACGTTTTTTTTAAAGCATGATATGGCAACTCAAATAACTAGACGTCAAAATGTCGCAACTGTCAGTATCACCATGGTAACGGTATGTAAACATTACGTGTTTGAGTCTTAGTTTGAGCCTCTTACCTATTTTGTTAAAATAAAGTTTATAAAGTTATTTAATAATGAGCAGCATGACCCGCTGGTTGGATGTAGAAGTGGGCACTGACGACGTGGATCTAAACGCGCTGCCATCTAACTTATGTTTAATAGATCTGCATAATGACAACGAATACAGGTTGTTGATGGGTGACTTGGGCAAAGAAGATGGACCCAAGTTGAGGGTAAGTTATTTGTGATTTGGTGGTTTTACGATTTTATAGAAATCCCGTGTCTGGCCAGTGAGTATTTGTTTCTGAATTCGGATTTGTATCACAGTTGTTTTTTGTAAATTGACGCATTATATATATATTAATAAAACTTTGGTGAAATTGAGCCTTTTTAGTTAACACTTTTATACATTGGCAAGTGTCCTCATTCCCACCTCGTGCGCCTGGGGTTAAGTATAATATTGATTTCAGATCTTCCAAGGAGTAACTCAAGTATCCGACATGGTGCTCCCTGATCTGCCATTGTCCGTCGTTGGACTGTACACCAACGACAATGTCCCCCACAGCCTCCCAGTCATTGCTGTTGCATTCAGCTCCTGTATCTATGTTTATAGGAATATGAAGCTCTTCTATAAATATTATCTGCCGAGTGTGGAGCTGAATGCTAGTGAAATTGAGATTTGGAAACAGGTTAGTAGCTACATTATCTAAGGATTTCTATTATTAACTTGTAGAGACAAGGTAATAATCACCAAATTAAAAATATAAAAACAACCAACTTCAACTGATATGTCCAAGATCCTATCATCTGTGGTTTCCATTATTGGAAATTTTAATGGAAATTCTTGTAAATGAATGAAAATTATCAAAAGCGCCATACCTGTACCTGTAACATTTGATAAGAAGAAGAACCCTCGTTTTCTCCAAGATCCCATCATCAGACACCAGCTTGGTGCCAACGCGACCATCTCGGGGTTTACACACGATCGATCAAAATTAAAATCAGTTCACGATTTTCGGATATATCAGGTAACATCACATCAGTAACTGATTTGAAAGAAGAATAAGGTTCGCAATTCAACTGTTGCGAAACTAATCTTTTTTTGAAATCTGTTAATAAAATACACACAACTTTATTTTTATATTGTTGTTGGTTGTGAGTAGATACAGTCAACCAATGGTAATCCTAGTTCACACTGAAATAATGTCACGGTGGTGCTATGTAAGAAACATCTACTTGTCATTTTGCTTATTGGTTGAGCGTATTACCTTACATTACCCTAGGCTCGATCATATGCGTTTGGAGAGCGCGGCGTGAGTGAAACCAGGCTTCCGCCTTCAAGAATACCATACATTAAATCATGATGAATTGTGTGACAAACGCGACGGCCGCAGAACCCGTCGGTCCTCTTGTTCCTTTGATTTGTTGTTGACACAATCAATAGATACACCTGATTCAAAGTGTTATCGCCCATGTACCTAACAACGCAAAATTGCATACGGCATAGATGTGGGCCAGATGGTATTTTTACCATCAAAGAGCGAGTATGATTGTTTCCCGCCTACATAAATGTAAATGTGTTATAATAGTCTCAAAAGGTATCATCCCCCAATATCAATAAAAAATGCATCTTCCAAATACAGGCAAAATAGTTTTCTAACACGTGCCAGTCGAAATCTCAATGAATTGTCGAAACATTTAGATATTGATATAGGTATTCAATAGTAAAGTGAATAACGTGCGGCGTAAATTAGTTGAGCGGTATTTTGAGTGAGCGTTTACCGTTTTCCTTTTAAGTTTTTGTTATTTATGTAACTGATTTTTTGTTGTTGTTGCTGTTTTGCATTGTTGCAATTGTACTTTTAGTTCATTTACTTTAATTTGTATGTTGAGTTTGGTTTAGAAGTGCGGACCTGTGAGTTCGTGAGTATTACCTGTTTTTTTTGTTATCGTGGAACTATCTGTGAGTTCCTATAATTGGTTTCCTGTTTCCAGTTTAAATTTTATTATTGTTTTTTTAGCCGTTGGTTCTCCAAATATGTAAAAATAAAAATAAAATAAATAAAAATAATATCGTAAGATATTTAGTGTCCCAATTTGACAACTCAGTAACTGCACATGTGAACAGTGTATTGAACTAGAACTCTTTTTAATAAATTTACTATATACACAGGTTTTTTTTATATTTATATATTTGCGCCGCCTACAATTTTCTCCGCTTTGCCCCAAAGTTGGCTGGTAGAGAATGCCTCATGGCATTACGTGCGCCTGTTGTACTTTAAGTTTTACTTTTGTGCGATAAAAATTTAATAAATAAACTAGTTAAGAATTAGTAGGATAAAAATTTAACCAATCACCGTATCTTTTCAGCTCCTAACCCCGTCCAACCAGACCCCAGACTCAATCAAATCCTACACCGAAAGTCTCAAGCATTTTCCAGAGAATTCGCTCAGCCAGCAGTCCCAGCACTTCCTGCACTTGAGCCCGGAGCAGCAGCTGGAGCTCCTAGAACAGTCCCCGGAGCTGCCAGCGGCGGTGCTGCCGGAGATCAGCTGCGTGACCAGCGTGAAGCTGGCGGCGGTGGACAGACATGCCGCGTCGTGTTTGGTCGTCGGCACGGAGGAGGGGAGCGTGCTTGTGTTGGAGTCGCAGATGTTCAATCAGCTGTCTCAGGTGAGATATCCTAGAGATTTAACATTTTCTTGATTGTTAAGGATATAGTTCACTGTAAGAGCGAAATTGACTACTAAGTTGGGCAAATATGAGCATGATGCTGATCCAATATGAAATCCAGCTTCATATCAACAGTCGGAGTATCTAAACAAGTGATGAGAGCAGTCTTTGCGAGTATATTAGAATTGGTGACCAGATAGATCCAATGAGAGTCTGATGCTAATCCTATATGAGACTCAGATCAATAGCTGGAGTATCTAAAAGTCACCAGAGCTGTCAGCGCTGGTGTTTCTTATAGAATAGGAGTGTCTTAACTCCGTCCATCCTCCTCAATTATTTACTAGAGAGGTCGCTCAGTCAGCAGTCCCAGCACTTCCTGCACTTGAGCCCGGAGCAGCAGTTGGAGCTCCTAGAACAGTCCCCGGAGCTGCCAGCGGCGGTGCTGCCGGAGATCAGCTGCGTGACCAGCGTGAAGCTGGCGGCGGTGGACAGACATGCCGCGTCGTGTTTGGTCGTCGGCACGGAGGAGGGGAGCGTGCTTGTGTTGGAGTCGCAGATGTTCAATCAGCTGTCTCAGGTGAGATATCCTAGAGATTTAACATTTTCTTGATTGTTAAGGATATAGTTCACTGTAAGAGCGAAATTGACTACTAAGTTGGGCAAATATGAGCATGATGCTGATCCAATATGAAATCCAGCTTCATATCAACAGTCGGAGTATCTAAACAAGTGATGAGAGCAGTCTTTGCGAGTAAGGTAAATGTACCATATTGCGGTATACTAAGGCACTTTTGACTTTGATCGTGGATTATTTAAAAAATACGAAAACTCTAGGTGTGTAATCATTTCTATTTTGTAGACGTGTCTTATGAGATGGATACGAGACATTATTTTGCCCTATAGCTTTTTAATTATGGAAATAATCGGAAATTTGCTAAACCCTTCGTTTGTCCGTAATTGCGTGGTAAAATTTGGCGTATGCTTCAATTCCGTGAGTCGTTGCACATAATTGCGTGATATCTCGTAAGGTCGCATTATTCAAGTATTCTATTAAAATAATAGAATTAAAAATTATTACAATCGTGTCATAATAAGAAAAAAATATCATAATTTTGTAAGATTAGTAAATTTGACTCTTTATAATTATAAGTATCAAAATAAAAAATGTTTAATGAAAGACTTGGATTTTGTAAGACTTTTTCCTGCTATTTATTTATTGAAAAAATTTATCCAAATTTATAATTGAAAGAACATAAATTAAATTTAAAAAAAAATTAAAGTCTTATGAAACTATTTGGGTACCAACACGTTTGGATAAAGCAATCTTCTACATAAAATATATGCATGCATAGCATAAGTATATACCTACCATATAGGATATATGCATATTGCATTTTTTAGGGTTTATTTATGTTTTATTTTTTTGCGCGTGATTAATACCCCTAATCCAAATATGAATGTTACTAACTGAGCTATAGCGTAGACCGATAGACAGGTAGACTGATGGGTGAACGGACGGACTTACAAACCGTCATGTTGTTACTGTAAGGGCTTCTTTTCAATTAACAAACCCTAATAATCCAATAGCCCTCTTTTCCTGTAATGTTTTTTATTAATATTTGCATATTTTTTTTACTATTCCTCATATACCGGAATAACAGACATAAGAAGAAAATTATTGTACATTATTACGGGAGTCGGAAAAAATATCTTAAATTAGAAAAATCGAGAAAACTTCTTCTTAGACTGGAAGGTAGTATAATAATTGTGAGAATAACACGGACATGTTTATCTTTTGTGCATTGTTTTTACAAATATAACACATTTATTGTTGATACTATACTCCATTACTTCGTACTTATGACGTAACGAGCACTAGCTTTGGGCTTGAAAATAACACTGAAATTGAAAAATAATCATATACCGGAATTACGTCACTGTCATCTTTAGTCATGAATATACCCATTTACATCAAATTTATGAAAAAATTTAGCCCCAGTTATAAATGATTGAAGAAAACATTGATGTCTGATTTTCCGATATTCCGTGATACTCCCGCAATTACGTTCATTGCATCTGATTTGTGAACATAATTACGTGAATCATCAAATAGACTATTTTCATTAAAATATGCTTTATATTGACATGAAAAATAATTGAAAAACTTTGGTTAATAACTACAAGGCTATAGTTTTACAAATTTAGTACAAATAAACTTATCAACATGTCAGAGAAACCTTACGAAGTTCCCACTGCCTCCTTACGCTCGCCGACTACACGATCCTATGGAACTACTGTTTGGTTAGGACTAACGAATTCGGAAGAGCCTCACTGCTTTAGAATTGATTAAGTATGTCTTATAATTGTGTCTATCGGTTGTTTATGAGCTATAATTTATGAAGTATTTATTTCAATCATGAGTTTAATGATAGTTTCCTTATTTTACGACAAAAATCTAAATATCACGGCATAATGTACTATCCCGGCATAGTGTACCTTTACCTTATATTAGAATTGGTGACCAGATAGATCCAATGAGAGTCTGATGCTAATCCTATATGAGACTCAGATCAATAGCTGGAGTATCTAAAAGTCACCAGAGCTGTCAGCGCTGGTGTTTCTTATAGAATAGGAGTGTCTTAACTCCGTCCATCCTCCTCAATTATTTACTAGAGAGGTCGCTCAGTCAGCAGTCCCAGCACTTCCTGCACTTGAGCCCGGAGCAGCAGCTGGAGCTCCTAGAACAGTCCCCGGAGCTGCCAGCGGCGGTGCTGCCGGAGATCAGCTGCGTGACCAGCGTGAAGCTGGCGGCGGTGGACAGACATGCCGCGTCGTGTTTGGTCGTCGGCACGGAGGAGGGGAGCGTGCTTGTGTTGGAGTCGCAGATGTTCAATCAGCTGTCTCATGTGAGATATCCTAGAGATTTCACTTTTTCTTAATTGTTAAGGATATAGGTCACTGTAAGAGCGACATTGACTACTAAGTTGGGCAAATATGAGCATGATGCTGATCCAATATGAAATCCAGCTTCAGATCAACAGTCGGAGTATCTAAACAAGTTTCCAGAGCAGTCTTTGCGAGTGTATTAGAATTGGTGACCAGATATATCCAATGAGAGTCTGATGCTAATCCTATGAGACTCAGATCAATAGCTGGAGTATCTAAAAGTCACCAGAGCTGTCAGCGCTGGTGTTTCTTATAGGAGTGACTGAACTCCGTCTATCCTCCTCAATTTACTAGAGAGGTCGCTCAGTCAGCAGTCCCAGCACTTCCTGCACTTGAGCCCGGAGCAGCAGCTGGAGCTCCTAGAACAGTCCCCGGAGCTGCCAGCGGCGGTGCTGCCGGAGATCAGCTGCGTGACCAGCGTGAAGCGGGCGGCGGTGGACAGACATGCCGCGTCGTGTTTGGTCGTCGGCACGGAGGAGGGGAGCGTGCTTGTGTTGGAGTCGCAGATGTTCAATCAGCTGTCTCAGGTGAGATATCCTAGAGATTTCACTTTTTCTCGGCTGTTAAGGATATAGGTCACTGTAAGAGCGACATTGACTAGTAAGTTTGACAAATATGAGCATGATGCTGATCCAATATGAATTCCAGCTTCAGATCAACAGTCGGAGTATCTAAACAAGTGACGAGAGCAGTCTTTGCGAGTGTATTAGAATTGGTGACCAGATAGATCCAATGAGAGTCTGATGCTAATCCTATATGAGACTCAGATCAATAGCTGGAGTATCTAAAAGTCACCAGAGCTGTCAGCGCTGGTGTTTTTAATAGAATAGGAGTGTCTGAGCTCCGTCCATCCTCCTCTATTTACTAGAGAGGTCGCTCAGTCAGCAGTCCCAGCACTTCCTGCACTTGAGCCCGGAGCAGCAGCTGGAGCTCCTAGAACAGTCCCCGGAGCTGCCAGCGGCGGTGCTGCCGGAGATCAGCTGCGTGACCAGCGTGAAGCTGGCGGCGGTGGACAGACATGCCGCGTCGTGTTTGGTCGTCGGCACGGAGGAGGGGAGCGTGCTTGTGTTGGAGTCGCAGATGTTCAATCAGCTGTCTCAGGTGAGATATCCTAGAGATTTCACTTTTTCTCGGCTGTTAAGGATATAGGTCACTGTAAGAGCGACATTGACTAGTAAGTTTGACAAATATGAGCATGATGCTGATCCAATATGAATTCCAGCTTCAGATCAACAGTCGGAGTATCTAAACAAGTGACGAGAGCAGTCTTTGCGAGTGTATTAGAATTGGTGACCAGATAGATCCAATGAGAGTCTGATGCTAATCCTATATGAGACTCAGATCAATAGCTGGAGTATCTAAAAGTCACCAGAGCTGTCAGCGCTGGTGTTTTTAATAGAATAGGAGTGTCTGAGCTCCGTCCATCCTCCTCTATTTACTAGAGAGGTCGCTCAGTCAGCAGTCCCAGCACTTCCTGCACTTGAGCCCGGAGCAGCAGCTGGAGCTCCTAGAACAGTCCCCGGAGCTGCCAGCGGCGGTGCTGCCGGAGATCAGCTGCGTGACCAGCGTGAAGCTGGCGGCGGTGGACAGACATGCCGCGTCGTGGTTGGGCGTCGGCACGGAGGAGGGGAGCGTGCTTGTGTTGGAGTCGCAGATGTTCAATCAGCTGTCTCAGGTGAGATATCCTAGAGATTTCACTTTTTCTTAATTGTTAAGGATATAGTTCACTGTAAGAGCGACATTGACTACTAAGTTGGGCAAATATGAGCATGATGCTGATCCAATATGAAATCCAGCTTCAGATCAACAGTACCGCAGATGTTCAATCAGCTGTCTCAGGTGAGATATCCTAGAGATTTCACTTCTTGGTTGTTGAGGATATAGGTCACTGTAAGAGCGAAATTGACTACAAAGTTGGGCAAATATGAGCATGATGCTGATCCAATATGAAATCCAGCTTCAGATCAACAGTACCGGAGATGTTCAATCAGCTGTCTCAGGTGAGATATCCTAGAGATTTCACTTTTTCTCGGTTGTTAAGGATATAGGTCACTGTAAGAGCGACATTGACTACTAAGTTGGGCAAATATGAGCATGATGCTGATCCAATATGAAATCCAGCTTCAGATCAACAGTCGGAGTATCTAAACAAGTTAACAGAGCAGTCTTTGCGAGTGTATTAGATTTGGTGACCAGATAGATCCAATGAGAGTCTGATGCTAATCCTATATGGGACTCAGATGTTCAATCAGCTGTCACAGGTGAGATATCCTAGAGATTTCACTTTTTCTTGGTTGTTAAGGATATAGTTCACTGTGAGAGCGAAATTGACTACTAAGTTGGGCAAATATGAGCATGATGCTGATCCAATATGAAATCCAGCTTCAGATCAACAGTCGGAGTATCTAAACAAGTTAACAGAGCAGTCTTTGCGAGTGTATTAGAATTGGTGACCAGATAGATGATACTAATCCTATTCGAGACTCAGATCAATAAGCTGGAGTATCTAAAAGTCACCAGAGCTGTCAGCGCTGGTGTTTTTTATGGAATAGGAGTGTCTTAACTCCGTCTATCCTCCTCAATTTACTAGAGAGGTCGCTCAGTCAGCAGTCCCAGCACTTCCTGCACTTGAGCCCGGAGCAGCAACTGGAGCTCCTAGAACAGTCCCCGGAGCTGCCAGCGGCGGTGCTGCCGGAGATCAGCTGCGTGACCAGCGTGAAGCTGGCGGCGGTGGACAGACATGCCGCGTCGTGTTTGGTCGTCGGCACGGAGGAGGGGAGCGTGCTTGTGTTGGAGTCGCAGATGTTCAATCAGCTGTCGCAGGTGAAACATTTTATTGATTTAACTTTTTCTTGGATTCTTCTTCTTCTCGTGTCGATGGTTTCAGACCGTCTGGGCCCAAAAGGTAGCGACATTTATCGTCCTGTCTGTCGCATCACGGAGGTCCTGCCGAGAGCAGGCATGCGGGCACGCTGGACAGGATAGCATGTGCTCCATCGTTTGTAGCACATGGGCAATGCGTAACAATTTCTTGGATTGGTTGTTAAGGACAATCAGTTCACTGCAAAAGCAAAATTGACGAGTAGATTGGACGAATATTAGCATAATGCTTTTTCATTGTGACATCCGGATTCCGGCTTCAGAGCAGATCAACAATCGGAGTATCTAAAACAGTCAGTGGTATCTGTGAGTGTATTAAAATTGGTGACCATGTAGATCCAATTTGAGTATGATGCTTTTTTATGACTGAGTAATAAAATTCATATATTGTTTTAGTAACAGTTAATGCAGATATATTATAACTAGCAGTCACCCGCGGCTTCGCCCGCGTACTAATATCTATTCACTGCGTGTTAATGTTTTCCCGCGATTATCTCGCGTTTGCCTTAACCGATTTAAGTGTGGCGGATGGTGCTTTTACCCGCGGTTCGGCCGCGTTCTATCAATTTTTATCACGGTCGTATTAAACTTAAGACCTAAATTCAAGATGGCGAACTTTTCTTGCAATTTTGACTTCAAATTAGGGCTCCCGGTATCCGTGTTACCCGCAGACACGTGTACACGAATCCTTAGCACTGGCGGTACTAAGAACCCGAACGACACGAAACGCCAAGAAACGTTTCCAACTTAGAAACGTTTCCAAGCGCGGGTCCGCGGATCTACTTAGAAACTTTTCCAAGCTTGAGTCTTGCGGATCCATTACAATTGAATATTCGAAAAACCTATGTTTTTATTAGTAAAAAGTCTGAAACAAAAAAATACCTACCGGAAAATTTGCAGTTTTTTACGAATTACGCAGCTAGAAATTTTCTTTGTTGCAGGTTAAATGCGGTTCAATACTTTGTTCAAATATAAAATCGTACCTATATTTTAGATTGCCACTGCCACTACACATTGAGGGCGGATCAGACACAGGTACTCGGGTATCCGTGTCTTGATTACACGGTTCCTAATTAAACGTTTCCAACGGGTAAGAAACCCGTTTCCCGGTAGCAAAGAAACGGGTACACGGAAACGGGTACACGAAACCCGGACACGACCGAGAGCCCTACTTCAAATTCCATATGGATAACTTTTCATCTTCTCGGTATCGATTTTTATCAATATCAAATCAAAGTTCTAGAAATTTTAAATGTGATAGCTTCTCACTTTTTGTACCTACCTCAAAATCGTTATGAACCTCCTTGGATACTAAGATAAGGTCAATACGGGTAAGTGTAGCGACGGGGTAAGTGTAACTGACCTCCTTGTTACGTAAACTAATTGAACATTTGATACTGGTATGATCTGCTGTCATGATTAAACAAACCATCAATTCAAATTTGGTAACTACAAGTGACGTTGTCAAGTAATTTAAAGACTATCGTCATTTTGAAATCTGTCATTTTTTAAAATAGGAGATTCAGTTTTACAAAGCACTTCGAGGTACAAAAAATCAAGGAAAATAGTAAGGTAAGTTACGTGGCTTGATACTGTACCAAATACGCTTTTTATTCTTCAAGTTATTATTATTGTTTCTTTAAAATAATGAAATATAAGAGTTGGTACATGCATTTAAAAATGTAACCCAAAAAGAGAGTGATTGGGAAAGTGTGTCTATTTCCCTTAGGGCAAGTGTGACTGTATGACACACTTGCCCCGTGTCAGGGGTCGCAAACAAATATTTTTTTGTATTCATCATCATCATATCAGCCATAAGACGTCCACTGCTACTCTCCCCTTTGGACCTCCATATGTACCGGTTGGAAGCGACCTGCGTCATCCAGCGTCTCCCAGCTCCATTAGTACAGTTTTGTACAAAAAAAAGCATAAAGCACTTTGTTGGACAAATTATATCATTTAACAGAAAAATTCCTGTGGTCAAGTATCTCCGAAAAGTCCGCTCTCCTAAAAAATAATCGTTCTTTTCGTATCCCAAAAATGACGATATTTGTGAATTATACCACAGTGAAGATATTTTGGCAATCCTTCCTGCACCTGAAATGTCTCGTCGAGGACATGTGATATTTAATATTGAATTTAATAATTACAATCTACAGTAAGCTTGTACTTATAATTTTTATAGTTATAAATAGACCCCGGTATCGGAGGTGCAAAATGGTAGCTGTCAAGTGCTTACTTAGGGATAGGTAAACACGTTTTATGATGTCGATATCGATACTCGATTTTTTGTACAATATTTTTTTTATGTACAAAGACCTTTTATTTGTGTCCATATTTTTGGATCTATGATAATAATTAACATTTAATATATAAATCATTAACATTACAATACAAATCTCTGGTTGCTATTACATTTATTATGTTTCGAGTTGCACGACATTGAATAAAAACTTTTGAGATATTAATACTTATAATAAATTATTTATGTCAATAGATAGTTAAAGGTCATCATACGACAACGTCTTCGATTATTTAGCCGTCTTTACGAGTCTATTCGCCTAAAATATTTTATACAATAGAAAGTGGAGTCATTTCACTTTAAAAATGAATGAAAAACATTTAATATACAATTTTCAGAATACATTATCATTTACAGATGTTGGAATATAAAAAAGCACATGGCGTCGAATTGCCATCAAGAGAAAAACAACAACGTTTGTTCTACTAATATTGATTCTTTAATAAAGGATATTCCATTTCAATATTTGTAATCTTGCATAATTATCTTGCATTGCAACTCAATTTTGTATGAAAACACTCATAAAATAAAAGAAAAAAAAACTGTAACCGAGATCTGCTAAGTTTTTCGTCAGTTGTAACATACTTTGGACCAAATTGGAAAAACTTCAGAAGGTTCATCGACAATTGCCTCAATAAAAAGAATGGCGATGTTACTTAACATTAAATAAATATTTTGTTGATTTTGTAATTATATAGTCCTAGTTTATATCGTATTAAATAAGTGCGTTTAATTAAAGTCTTAGCTTATTATTATGGTAAAGAAAAATTATCGATATGTAACTTTAATTATCGACATCACAAATATTTTTACCCCATCCCTAAGAACTTGACAGCTACCATTTTGCACCTCCGATACCGGGGTCTAGTTATAAAACATGTTATTGGGATAAAATAATATTTAGAAAAATACAATGACTACTCAGTATGAGTATTAGCCTGTTTGGAAGCCTTAGTGTTTAGTGAGTTTAGAGTCAGAATTTCACATAAAAGTATCTTGAAGTTTGAAGTTCCTAGAGCTTTGTTATAGAAAGGGAGCCTATTACATGAAATGTTTTAGTTCTAACAATTTTACTTTCCTGTGTTTTTTAGAGAGTACCGAGAAGGTCGTACCTATTTTTTATTTACTAACTAGATAATATATTTTTTGTTTTGTTCCAAGCTCTTATAAAATGATTTTTCTTAAAAATGCGTTTATATTTAAAAAAGGTTTTCCACCCCAGCTAGGAACACATATGCCACAGTTACCCCAGATTTTATTTTATCATATATGATAATAGTCAGCTATCTACATCATGTAGATGCAAAATAATGAATTGTCATCGTTTAGTATCATGAATATTACATAATAAAATTAAAAGTTGCTGTCTAGCGTGCACTAACAATGCAGCTACACTTACCTCAATTTATTGGGGAAATGTGACTGACGGTCTTTTATTTTAAGACATTAAATACCATCTGTCAGTCATCAAATAACGTAATATAAATGGTTTCTTGTTAAATATGAACCTTATCATATTGTACTTTAGGTAGAACACATTTCGAAATACAGCTTTGGGATCTTGATTTATCTGTTTCAAGTTAACTTTTACAAAAGTATGACACACTTACCCATATTGACCTTACCGATTTTTATTAAGGTCATCCGACCTGACTATGAGACCATAACAGAAGAGATGGTATTTCACGTACACCTCGGTACAGCGACACGATAGACTATAGAAACGATAACCATGTTGTTTTTTTACTGCTAACCTTTTTACCACTTTCAAGAGTTGAATTCTCAAAAAACCCTAAAACATGTCTTTAGTCATTTATGTTCGGGAATACTCCTGTGAAGTTTCGGATAAAACAGTTTAAATAGTCAAGTTTCCCCGTACAAACTTTGGACCCCCATTGCACCCTCTAATGAGTGGATTTTGACTTAACTTTATTAGAGCACCTCTACACCCTCAAAGAAACCTACGCGCTGCATTTGGAATCTCTAGAACCAGAAATGAACATAAATAATAAAACTATATTGACATTTTTCGAATTTTACCCCATCACACCATAACCGTGTACACGTCTGCCACGTTAAATTTTAAAATCGTTATTGTTTTCGTGATCTACGTCCCGATAAACCATAGAGAACAATACTAACTTGATTTTTTCACTTCATCACCCTTCTTACCTTATTCAGGGGTTAAATTTTCAAAAGACCTGCAACATATCTTTACTCTATTAGTTTGAAGAATACTCCTACGAAGTTTCGGATAAAATAGTCCAACTAATCTTGTTTCGCCATACAAACTTTGGACCCCAATTGCATCCTCTAGGGAGTGGATTTCGACTTAACCTTTTTTAGAGCACCCCTACACCCTCAAAGAAACCTACGCGCTAAATTTCGAATCTTTAGAACCAGAAATGAACATAAATAATAAAACTGTACCTATTGTTTTTTTTCGAATTTTACCCCATCACACCATAACCGTGTACATAGTATTTCACGTCCGCCGCGTAAAATTGTAAAATCGTTAATGTTTTCGTGATCTACGTCCCGATAAACCACAGAAACGATACCCATCTTGATTTTTTCACCTCATCACCCTTTTTGCCTTTTTCAGGGGTTACATTTTCAAAAAACTTGCAACATATCTTTACTCTATTACTTTGAAGAATACTCCTACGAAGTTTCAGACAAAATAGTCCAACTAATCTTGTTTCGCCATACAAAC
>JALPQI010017299.1:0-28592 GCA_025490895.1 Thaumatotibia leucotreta
AAATGTGGGACCATTTTTTTCTTGTACTTTTTTTCTCCTAGATTGAAAGAACTCGTTATTCTGAGTAGGAAAAACATTAAATTTACCTACCTTAAAAAAAAATTCATATCTTTAACATATCTCTTACAAAAATCACCACTGCCTCAAGTTTTTTAGGTACACAAATTAAGACAATGAAAAGAATTTTCACCCATTTGACGTTATATCGATTTAAACTTTCACGATTATCACTCGTAATTTAACGACAAGCGGGTCATAAAGACTCCTGAGTCCTGCGACCACGGGTATAACGTCATACCCGAAACGTCAAGATAATATTGAACGTAAGTTTACGTGTTTACGACCTGTTTGTCGAAATATATTTGACATTCGTTTCTAGTTTATTAGGAATAAAACTCATAGGCAGTTGGAATAGTCGGAGCTTGTAACCGGTTGTACTGAGACCCTTACGCTCGTGAGTAAAGTTCAAATTCAGTTTTGTCACTTCGATAACGTAGCGTAGCGTCGAAAAGACACGAGTCAACATACATTGACAAGAGTCAACGGTGAAAAAAAGACATAGTAAGATCAGTCGTTATATTCACGCAACTTAGCCTAGTATACAAATAATAGTATTGATTGCCTATGCAACAGTGACGTTGTGGTGCATCTTGAGATAGTAGAGCTGCGCCTGCGACTCTAGCTCCTGTAGCGACTTCACTACTGGCGCCATCTGTGAGACGTGGTCCTGCAACAACACTTCGTTATACTACAGCATCGGGCAATTCAGATTTGTGCATAAAATATTAGTTATGAGGAAAAATTTGTTATCACACCTCGGATTTTTAAATATTGATCATTAAAAATAAGGGTGTTTTTGGCGATAATTTGAATGGATTTGGATAATCTAAAAATCTTCAATTCAGAGCAGTGATAAGCTTCCACACTAAGAATAATTTCAGTAGACTTTATTTTATAATTAAATTGCCTTTTTAAAGGCACCTTAATAGTACATAACGACACAAGTGCGAAAAACATGAAATTAGAAACGAGTGGCGATGTTTTGACACGAGTTACGAATTTCCTTTTTGCACGTGTCGCGTACGACGTTTTTTAGTACAGATGGCCCTCCGAAGTTTTGGACCTGACGTTAAATGAGCCACTTCTCGCACTAGCGCCTAAAAAAGGCACCATCTGTACTAAAACAGAATATTTTACTTGTCAGAGGAACAGCCGACAGTGCTATAGAACCTTTGTGACCCGACAGGCGTGCGATAAAATAATATTGTATTGTAAAACAAAATAGTCTTAATACCTGGTACCCGGAGCCGATTTGTGTCCTCTTCTGGCCGTATACGACTTTCCCGTCGAACTCGTTGGCTGCCACCTTAAGGTCCGTCTCCACTTGTTGGATAGTTACGTTCAAGTGGTCCTCGATATCCGCCAAATACTAAAAAACATCGTAACTAGATTTTAGTCTACAAATAATATGAATAGTAATTGGATCTTTACCTTAATCGGAAACATTTCGTAATTACTTTAAAAAATCTCATATCGTACCAGCTATGTAAGATTGTCAGTAAGAAACGTATTACATTTATGCGCAACTCATTTAGTTACTCTTATTTTTATCATGGTTAATTGAATAAGATTTAATTTATTCAAAGCGATGACACTGATGACAATATACATCTTACTACGCTTCTCAATGGTTAGGAAAAAATGAGGAAATATTGTATGTGTAAATAATAAATAGAATTCATAATTTGAAAGCGATTCTTGTCTATATTGATATTGACTTCATGTGTAAAATATTGACTACCACTAGGGCCCTCTATGATGAAAATGAGGAATTGAATAGTTCAACGGACCCGTCAACTGAGGGCGCTAGTAGTCCTCAATTGTCAGGCTGAAGATTTTTTGACCGGTTCCCAGACAAAATAAAAGTATAGATAAATAAATAAATAAATATCTTGGGACTTCTTACACAAATCAACCTAGTCCCACGGTAAGCTCAATGAGGGTTTTCGATAATTTTTCTACCACCAGGGCGGCGCTTCGTACGCACCTGGTCTCGACAGCTGTCAGATTCATACTATTCATAGGCACCTGGGCCTAAAATATTGAAATTCTATTTTATTTGGAAGAGAATTGATTTTGTAATGGATTACGACTAATACATGGTCGTCGAACTGAAGATTGAACTCTAAAACAGGCGCTCAAAGTCACTGGTATTAAAAATAATTACTATAACTTTGTTAGTTTCATGAGAATTGACTTGGAACTATTTTATTTATTTATTTTAGGTAACAATATGCCTAAAGTAATGGTTTTCAGAATAAATAAACCTAATAAATATGTTGAAAATTAAATGCGCGTATTTATTTTGACAGTTCGTTAAAGGGTCGGCTCAGTGCTGCCATCTCACCTCCCCATAGCGGCAGAAAAAGTATCAAAAACCCTCATTAAGGCTTGTGATGTGGGTACCAGGCGACGATATATATAATAGATAGATACATATAGATACTTAAATACATAGACAACCATGACCAAGGAACAAATATTTGTGATAAATAAATACACAAATAATGCCCTCGCCGGGATTCGAACCCGGAACCTCCAGCTTCGTAGGCAGGGTCACTACCAACTAGGCTACGGAGGCTGACAAATAAATAGAACTTCTTTTTCGATAATTTGATAATAAATATTAAGTAACAGACTGTAATTATATGATTAATATTTTGTCTCAATATTCAAATACAAAACGTTTCTTACTCCAAATATGATATAGGCATTGTTATTATGATGATCAATAAGTAAATACCGATGTAGAAAGGAAAATTTATTATTATTTGAGTTCATTTACTTAGCTACTTTTGCCCCCTACTTTCAAGTCCCAAACTGGATGTAAAGACATATTCACCTGCATCTCATTGTACCACATGCAGCATCCCTTGGGGCGGTCGTCGATGAGGTTCGTGTTCCAGCAGTTGCGGCCGCGCGACGAGCACCACTCGCCGTGGTACCACACCTGGGAATACAATACAATGTAAAAAAAAAAACAGTACGACTGAAGGCTACTTATGAGTCGTATGACTATTGACTAGCATGTTTCGTCATATTAATGATAACTTTAAATATGTGAATAGATATTTTATTTTCTATTTTTCTCGTGTTCATAACGCCATTAGGCATTTACATTCTTATTTTAGAACGAATAGAAAAAATCATGCATTTAAGGGTTAAATAAGTACCCCGAAAAGAACAACAGGGTGCTTAGCCAAGTTGCCAATCGCTAGCGCTTAATCGTCAATTGTAAACGAAAGGCAGCTAGCTGTCTTTGTCACACTAATAATGAAAGAGTGGCAGAGAGGGAAAACTACGATACGCTACCAAGCGCTAGCGATTGGCAACTTGGCTAAGCACCCAGTAAAGATAATAGCCGTGTGGTGACGGCAGTAAGAATACATTTGTCACCACCCCAACTCCTCCTATGGGTGTCGTAAGAGTCGACTAAGGGATTGAAGTGTCACTGACCATTCTAAAAGATTGATGATGGGCAGCAGCGTCATCATAGTGGGCACATTACTGCGATCGCCAATCCGCTTACCCAGCGTGGCGATTATGAGCATTTACCTCCTAATGCGTTTATAAGCATAGTTAATAGGAGAGGCCACGCCCAGCAGTGGACTATCATAGGCTGATGATGATAAAAAAAAACAGTACGACTGAAGGCTTTACAACTCATAGAACTAGCATGCTTCGTCATTTTAATATAATTTATTTTGATGGATACACCGTGGGCTCTTATAACCAGAAACATTTTAATCACTCTGAAACTAGGTGATACCTAGAAAAGTTTATAGGACATTAGGGTGCTAGGCTCCACTGAGGCGGAGAATAGCGGGGATGTGCAAAATTTACCAATTACATTATTCAAATTCAAAATTCGAAACACTGTCATGAGGTCTCATTGGCCAATTTTGCACATCTCCGCTCCTCTCCGCCTCAGTGGAGCCGCAGCCTTATAGTTTCTAAATGTGGTCAGGAATACACTGTTAAAATCGGTCGGGTTTAAACAGCCCACGGTGTATATAATTTTATTGCACATAAACTAGTTCACAAAAAAATAAACAACAGTAAAGATACAAGAATATGTACAAAGGCGAACATATCCCTAATAGGCATTTTTGTGTGTTCACAAAGTATTTTTTGTGTTTTTTCTGGACTCCTGTATTATCATCATTTAAGTTGACTAATAGGAAACCTAATTGTAAAGACAAGGTCCACTATAAGAGTGTTACTATTAGTAACACCACAAATGCAATTCAATGCCCTCGATAATTCATATATACTAGGATTTCACGACGGTTCGACCACCGCAACCGCACCGTCAAAGCTCGCAGCGTATGCTGAGCTTCTAGCCTGTTGTTTTATGTTCTTGTATTAAATGCGTAGGTATTTTTAAAATTTTCAAGCGTATTCAACAATCATCATATTATGCCGTCGTATAGTATATTATCATTTTGGGGGGTTTTGCCTTAATCGTCATCCTTGGCTTACCGGTTGGCGATCGCAGTGTCTCCACCACACATGACCTGGTGAAGGTTGCAAGAGGCCGCTGGATGCGGCTGGCGCAAGACCGGTCATTGTGGCAATCTTTGTGGAGGGCCTATGTTCACCAGTGGACATCTTTCGGCTAATATGATGATGATGATCAGGATTCGGTCATCTCCTAGCACGGTAAAACGTTCGAGAACCACGGAGTCGATTTTAACATAAAATTCAACTCATACTCATTCCAAAAGTTGATTATAAACGAAATAAACATATACATACATATACATGAAGTATAAAACACCGTGGGAGTAATTTAGGATTTAATTATTAGGTTGTTAAAGTCATGACATTCAATTACGATAATTTACGCTTGGAGACCTTGTACATCTCCAAACGTGCATTATATAATGTTATTATTATATACCTATTCGGAGAGAAACCTTTACTTCTCTATAAATTATGACTTATAAATGTTCTGACTTTTTAGAGACTTTACATCTCTCGTTATTATTATTATATTTCAAGTTATTTCAAATCAATTTTATGTTTTTTTTTAATGCTTGTTAGTTGTAAGATGTACCATGATTGTTTGAAAAAATAAGTCCCGCCAAGTTTCTTACCGGTTCTTCTCGGGTGTAGGGTTAAAACCGGAAGTAGTTTTAATACTTAGACGATTCAAAAGAGTTTGTTACTATTCCAATTTGAATAAAGAATTATTTGACTTTGACTTTGACTACCTTCTCAGGCACGGTGGAGACGAGACTGATGGCGAGCCCCATGCGCTCGGCGCGGCCGACGCGGCCGATGCGGTGCACGTAGTTCGACTTCTCGTCGGGCAGGGTCACGTTGATCACTGGAACGAATTAGGTAGACGTTAAGGGACAATTCTGCACGTATCTATTGAAAGCCCGAACTTTCTGACCCCATTATTATAATATCATGGTTATGGGCACTTTTGCACCGGGAATTACCCAGGGCGAGTTGTTCAAGAACTGTTTTTTCTGTTTGCTTTTATTTATTTAATATTTATTGCACAAAAGAAAAAACTTATAGTACAAAAGGCGAACTTAATGCCATACGGCATTCTCTACCAGTCAACCTTGAGGCAAAGCAGAAAGATTGTAGGCGGTGGATTTATTCTAGTTTTTTAGTGTATTGTTTTTTTGCTTAGTAATGTTTATTCATTTATAAATTCGACTTAGGAAAGTGGCGTAATAATGTGTAACTACCTGATACCTACCTAAAGGTGGTTTTACACGAAACGAGCGAATGCTCATTCTATCCCCACTACAAAATTCGTTCGGTACACAAAACGTAATTCGTCAAAATTCGTTGATTTCGTAGAGTGGGGGATAGAACACCTTTAGATAATAAATGATTTAGAATTATAATATCTACATCAAGCATTTCCATTTACCCGATTAGTTTGGGGAGATGGAACTGCTGATGAAGATCAGAATAAGAATGGACTTAATGGCACGTATTCCATTTTTGGCGATGTATCTAACTGGTTTTGTATATTTAGCAACAAAATGCTGCCATGCCAATATTTGGAAGGGAAATCAGGGTCTAACGATGGAGCTGGAAGGTGGCCATAAAATGGCTTAATGGCTCTTAGGGCTTGTTCATTAATCACGTTATACTGTATAGGGGGAGGGGGGGGTCAAGAAAAAATCACCATTTAGCACCATAGGGGAGGGGGGGGTCATTAGACAAATCACGTGTAATTTTTTGTTACTCTCGAATCTGCTGAACAACATATTATAGCCAGCAAAAATAAATCTTTACTTTTTTAAAACACTTTAAATACTAAGGGGGGGGGGGGAGGGTCAGTCAAAGTACCATCCTGTATCTCAGGGTCCTGTCCCCTCCGCAACCGAGCATGCTGCTGGATAGTTGATAGATGCATAATATGTAGGAGACCAGGCTGCACAATTTAAATTATTCTTCCAGCCCTTAAGGTGGAATGTCACGGTCAGCTAGGCACTACAACGCCAATAGATGGCGTTATAGTGCATAGGTGGCGCGAATTCTACGTATTTTTATATTTTATGTATGATAATAGAAATATTTTTAATAAGTAATATGTTAGCCGCAAATAAACTGCTGTTTCTAATGTGGCCAACTAAATTTCAGGTGAGGTTTAATTTACAAAATAAGTTTATTTGAATAAATACGAAACGCTGCCGCGGCTGCGCAGTATGCACACACACATTCAAACCCTTATTCGTCTACGAAACCGATTGCTTATTTCGGAACGTGTATTGAACTTGGATTAGGCTAGTTGGATGACCGTCTGACGCACATTAATTAGGACCAAGGTTCAAATCTCGTAATTTCAATATATTTTTTACTTTACATTAGGTACATGACATTTTATTTTTTTTAATGATACTTTACCTATAATTACATTTTTTTCAGTAATAAATAAATAACCTGTGGCCTATCCCACAAAACTTTACAAGCGTATAATTCTACAAAATTGTATAAATTCCGAAACAAATAATTGTCAATTTTGTATATTTGTATGCTTGTAAAGTTTTGTGGTATTGGTCCCTGAACTACAAACCTAAGTTTAATTTTGGTGGCCTTATATATTTACTCACCAAAAACGTTTTCAGGTGATGTTATGGCATCCAGTTCCGGTATTTTTTGCATGGTCAATCTCAAATAGCCTATAATACTAAAAAACGGGCCTGGATGTCCTAACCTAATAGGTGTCCAATCAGATTGGGACGGAATCTATTCGATGACTTTAGTCAGATAAGTTTTCATATGTAGATATAATTATATTAGATATTTCTAGTCACTTTAATTATTAGATTCCTTCCCATTCCAATCACGTGCGGAATACATAGATATAGAAAACAGATCAATTTATAAATTCAGTGTTTTATTTATATCATATCATATTATTTTTATTTATTATTTCTGTTTTTCTGGTTTTATACATGGATATAGGAAGATTGCTCGACGTTGTGTGTGTTGCTTGGAAGTGAGCCTGAAGCATCTACACATATTGTGACACCTGCAGTTGGCCCTGGATCTGAAATCAGAATACTCATCGTTAAAATGGTGTGTGATGATTACTGGAATAAAAAATACATTTCAGCTTTGTCTAGTTAGGTGGTGGTGAACTTGACTGCGAAGTTAGGGAGGGAACCTGGGTTCAAAACAGGTTCAGTGAGTATCTACAAAATGGTTATATTTTTAAAAGTTCAAGGCCTGGAACTCATCATCCCTCGGGAAACTAACGTTTCCGGTACCTATTTATGTAAAAAATAAAATATTATTCTTATAATATAATATATATTACTATTTATCTATATGTCAAGTTTCCTTATTCCAATCCGATGAGCAGTTGTTGCGAAAACAATAAACACCGAAACATTTTTGTTATAATAATAGTGGAAATATGTAATAAAAAAAAACTGTTTGAATACGGGGAGGAAAGATATCCAGCAAGTCAGCCTCTACAGAACTTACCTTTTGATTTCTCCGTAATATACTTGTAGTATCATTTCTCCAAGGCTTCGCTTACAAGTTTTTTTCAGGCCCGAGTATCGGTGGTTTTTTTATAGCCTTTCCGGGACGTTTGTGGCTACATAATATACAAACGTATAATAAATCCTCATGTAAATCACTGCACTCTATGAGATATTTCAAACAATCGTAGGCAATTTAGCGTCAATTCGAATTTGTAGGTATAAACAAATGGTAAAACGATAAAGTACTGCCGGTGATTTAGAATCAGAGTGACATTTCAATTTAGTGTTGCCTTGCCAAATAGGTTTTACGTTCAGTTCCACAAGACTATCATTTAGTACGCACATCTATTATAAAAACATTAAATGTAACTAACTAGTATGTATAGGTATAATTTCTATAATAAAAGGTCTTTCGTTCGGCTTTTGCGTGGGGATATGGCCTATATGGCAACATTAGCAACGCTTGCGTTTGATATTGTTGAAAAATAAATAACATGCGAAATGCGTTAGGGCAGAGCGGCAACGTAGCATTTTCAGCTAACTGGCAACGTCGCTTTCCAACGCACACGCCGAACGTACGATTGGTGTATGACACTGTCGTCGTTCACCCACATATTGACAAATCTTTATTAAAATAAAGTACTAATTTAAGCTATTATTCGACCCTTTATATTACAGAAACATAATTTGCCGCAAACAAATATAAAAATGATTGTCGATTTAAGTGATTTCATTGTAAAACTATGCTCCATTTACCCATATTTGAATAAATGTATTAGTATGAAAAACGAACCACCTTAAACTAGCATACGCTGTATTTTATGGAATGGGTTTACTAATTCTAAACTTATACTAAATAACATAATTTATAGGTACTACTACAATGCTCAAACCCTCAAAATATGTTTAAGAGAGGAAAGACATGTGTAGGTGCTGCACTCTAGTTATTACAAAAAAGAGAGAAAAAAAAAACATAATTTTATTAAGCTTATTTAACTATAGATGACTTCGCTCACGATGACTCGTGGGTTTATCAGAAAAATGATCTTGAGTGAATACGAACTAAGCCGCGCGTCTTTGCTGTGAAACCATCCATAGATGGTGGTTACTAACATAAGTTATTAATTTAATTATTATAAAGAAGAAGCCTCAATTTTCTTGTAGTATTTGTGTTTGATCATAGATAGTAGTGTTTGTAAGTAGTAGATAAGTGTATTAATTGGATGTGTAACTGTTTACTAATATGGGATGATTACTATAACTTGTAGTGTATGTAAGTATGTATATATATGTATCTGTGTATATGTATGTATGTTACAGGTTGATTACTGTTTCATGCCGGTAAGTTATTTTTCTGTATCATCATAGTTAAGGTTCTGCAGCCAGTTCTTTAATTTGAATTTGCATTCATTGAAGTTGAGTGGATAAATATCTAGGTGTTTGTTCATCAAATTGTAAAGACGAGTACTTATATGACGATAATGCCGGGAAGCAAAGGCGCTTTTATAGGGTTCAATTTTACATACTTTGTAGTATCTTCGTCTTTGAGTACAGTTTTCTCCTTGAAAGGGCGTTTGTTTGTGTTTACGTAGTACGGTTTGTTGAACAAAGACCTGTCTTACTGTTAGCACTTCAGCGTCCTGGTAAAGTTGCGCAGTAGGATACCTATATATTTTTTTGAGCATCACCTTTAGTACCACTCTCTGTGCACGTTCTAGTTTTAATAGGGCTGTCTTATCAGTGCCGCCCCAGATTGTGTTGTGATACAGTAGGTGATTAGTGAATGACACATTGCGTAGTAGACAGAGTAGATATGAATTCCTAAGTATTTGATACTGTAGGTTCTGTTGATGCATAAACACGTACAGTTTAGGGAGTGATCGAGGCAAATATGTGCTTTTAGAAAATAGGTGTCTAGGGGTGGAGCAGCGTTGCTTCTTTGAGCAAAGGTGATGAAACTAGTTTTGGAAACGTTGAGCGTTAGTTGGTTACATGCTAGCCACGACATTACCACACTCAAGTAAGAGAAACTTACTAAAAGGCAGTCCGGACACATCAATGCCTCTCGCCGCAACATCAGTACAGATGAGGAACTTGACTCTCTTCTGCTTAAAGCTCTCCAAGTTCGCCTTCCGCTCATTAGGCTTCCTGTCTCCATGAAGGCACACGCACGAGAACTCGTTGCCGAAGGACTTCAGGAACCGCTCCATGTTGTCGCAGTCCAGTTTTGTGCGGCAGAAGATTATGGCCCTGGAGAAAAACGGCTATTTGGGTATTTTATATTTAGTTTGACAGGTGGGTCACGACCATGTTCGAAAGTTAAGGGTTTCCAGGAAATCCAACATTTTGATACTTATTTGTGAAATAGTCCCTGCGTCGAGCTTTCTGTTCATATATAAAATATAGAAAATTAAGTTTAGGTAGCGTTTACAATTACATGGCTATGACTACTCACGAATCTATTGAGTTATACCCATTTAGAGGGTCAAAATTCTTTTCGTTGTCTTAATCTGTGTCCGTAAAAAACGTGACAGTTGTTATTTTTGTATGAGATGATGTTTTTTCTCCAATATTTGATGTATGATGATGTATAATCTAGCGTGAAAGAGAAATACAAGGGCATTGGATGTTTTTATATACTGAGTCGAGACAGCAACTAGAAGCGTGACAGTGGTATGAATGAAACAAGACAACGAAAATAATTTTGACCTACTTATTTGTGAAATAGTTCCTGCGTCGAGCTTTCTGTTCACATATAAAATATAGAAAATGAAGTTTATTTGTTTGTTTATTGAAGACTACTCACGAATCTATATGAGTTATACCCATCGAAGCACTGATCAGTTACTGTTCAAAATAAAATTATAGCAAAGACAAAATAATAATAACTAGTCATGGAAAAAAAAACAAAACATCCTTAAAAATAACTAAAACTAAAATAATACTAACTAAACTAAACTAACACATTCTCGAAGTCGCTTCCCCATATCTTAATTTAGAATTACCATGTCAATGTGAGTCATATGAAGAAGTTGAATGAAGATTTGGCGACTGCCACATGCGAAATCGTAAAGAGTCTTTTAAATCTGAGTACCAAGTTTTGAGGGAGCTGGTTTACAAACATACAGTCGGACATAAGAATTAATAAAATGTTCCCTTTGTCAATCTTTCTGTACGGAGCGCTATAAATGGGAGATAATTATCAAACCTCACACATAATTATAATCGTTTCTTTTTTAATTATTATTGTACTTGGTTGCTTTGATTGCGTGTCTTTAGTTTTAGCATTACCTGCTCTATGTTTAAAAACTGATTTCGCTATCTTATGATAGTTAGTTCACTGGTACAGATTGCTTTTTAGTGATAATACCGCCCATTGTAATTACCTCCCCTTGATATACTGTGTATATTTGCAATTTTATAGTTGTGTAGGTATGACTTTATAGGAGCTCGCTATTTATAACCCGCGTGGTAATGAGACCAAGGTCAGTGACCGCGGCGCGGGGGCGGTGAAGTTTACCCAATTCCACGCTAGATGTCACTTTGTCATACGGGTCGATTCGTACATCGCAGTATCGTTTGTTGCCCGTAAAATGTAGGCATCTTTTAGGTGAATTTGGATCAAGTTGCCATCAGAAGGGTCTTAACTGACTCGACTGAACAGCGAATGATGAATTCGGATATGAATTTCGTGATTCCACCCCGCTCGCCTGTAAGTCAACTATCGCAGACTTGCAGGTCGATGATCTGACGCTGTTTTTTGGCCCCCTTATACATTAAAAAATAAAATAACCGACTGCATGTTACAATCTCCACACTTGAACGCGACGGTTAGTTTAATAAGTGTTCGTTAAAGCACTAGGGACGATAGTTACGTTACGTCATGCCCTCTGTAATTAGTGCATTCTGCATCAAGGGAGGTAAGTACGGAATTACAAACGAGAGTGTTGACTCAGTTAGTATTCCGCTTACCGACCGTGATGCATACAATATCTTTCATCACACTTGCGGACAAAAAAAAAGTTTTAAGACTAAATATGCCCGCAAACAGCACATTGCCGGCCGCTGCTGAAAAATAGTATACACATATCAGCCGTTAAATGGGACAGCCTCGGATCACAATCATGTTTGTCGGCCTCGGCCTACAATGAGGGTTTTTGAGACTTTTTCTGCCGCTATGGGGAGGTGAGATGGCAGCACTGAGCCGACCGTTTAACGAACTGTCAAAATAAATACGCGCATTTAATTTTCAACATATTTATTAGGTTTATTTATTCTGAAAACCATTACTTTAGGCATATTGTTACCTAAAATAAATAAATAAAATAGTTCCAAGTCAATTCTCATGAAACTAACAAAGTTATAGTAATTATTTTTAATACCAGTGACTTTGAGCGCCTGTTTTAGAGTTCAATCTTCAGTTCGACGACCATGTATTAGTCGTAATCCATTACAAAATCAATTCTCTTCCAAATAAAATAGAATTTCAATATTTTAGGCCCAGGTGCCTATGAATAGTATGAATCTGACAGTTGTCGAGACCAGGTGCGTACGAAGCGCCGCCTGGTGGTAGAAAATTTATCGAAAACCCTCATTACACGTCATCCGAGACATTTCCCATTTAACGGCCTTGGCATGTTATCTACTATTCTAACCTGTCCATCTTATGTTCTCTGATAGCCCGCACGCAGTACTCTCCCTTCAGGATCTTCACAGCCTCAGAGAGCGTCTCAGGAGTCGTGTTTCCGCTACGAATGTTGTCTTTGGCGTGTACGCCGTCTGTTGTTATTTGTCTGAAAAAGAAAGTAAGGTATTTTTTTATTATAAGGATAATTAACAAATAAATTCGAATTATGGAGCACCCGATATTTTGACACTGTCGCAAATGCCATCTTCACGGAGTAACGGATTAATTTTCTTTTTAATTTCTATTTTTATAGCTCATTCTATCACCCGCTTTCAAAATTATTGTTATTTGCAGTTTGTAAATAAAACATAAAGCACAAAATTATTATTGTACTACATTTAATCATAATACAGGGTCAAACATGAGTCGTGAACAGTAATACGTTTTTTAACTCTATATAAACAACTAACAAGTTACTTAAAAATTTACAAGTTATTTATTTATTTTTTGTATTTTTTTGGGTTTATGTTTTTGTATTTTTTGCCTTTAGGATATCCAAAAGGATTTTTGAGACAAATTAATGGAATAATATAAATTACCTCTTCAAATTGAAGTAAATTAATAACGGCAATTTTGTCATTTCGTGTAAAATTAAATGATATTTATTACATTTAACGTTTTAAATAGCTTGAATAGCCGTTATCATTTCTGAAAATAACCTTAAAAATTAGAAAAAGGCACAAAAAATAAATAAAATAACATGACTATTTCTAAGTAACTTGTGGGGCATTCAATTGTTAGTTGTTTATAGAGTTAGAAAAACGTATTACTGTTCACGACTCATGTTTCACCCTGTAGAACGGGATAGAAGATGAGTAGTAGGGTGCTTCTTATTTTTGCAATTTTGTAGGATGTTCGAACCAATAAAGGAGCTCTTTTGCTATCCCGATTGCAATTTTCTATGGGGCACCCTCTCATTTTGTTATTTGATAAGTAAAACATATTTGTTAATTTTTTCAATTATTATAAACAAAAATTAGGGTCGCTACCGAACTAATAAAAAAACGACAAATCATTTTGCCTTTCTTGAACTGCGTACTTCGGTATTACCTTTACCTATTGGTCGAACATCCTACAAAATTGCAAAAATAAAAGTCACCCTAATGAGTATAGCCTTCTAATCGACTTTGTTTTCAATCTTTTACTACAGGATACATCGTAAATCGGCGGTCTCCTTTAGTAAGAGACGGTAAGTCTATCTCACGGCGACACACCAATCATGTGCTAAGCTTACTGAGTGCCACCATGTGGTACAGTTTTTAACACCAGGGTGCTTAGACAAGTTGCCAATCGCTAACGCTTAATCGTCAATCGTAAACGAAAGGCAGCTACCTGTCTGTCGCACTGATAAGAAAGAGTGACAGAGAGGGAAAACTACGATACGCTACTAAGCGCAAGCGATTGGCAACTTGGCTAATGGCTAAGCATCCCTAACATATTCAATCCTGTATTATCGCAACCTAATTGAAACTTGATAGACATTCCTAATAAGGAACCTATATTAATTAACCTAAATTAAAGCTATAAACGTTGGGCTCAGATTACTGTAATTCCAGCTACTTCCTAGAACACCCACGCACTTTGCCTTGACCTGCAGCCTTATATGGGTATCCCTTCTTCACTCAATACATAGGATTTTAGTATAAAAGGCCTTGTTTAACAAATAAATATATTCAGTTATACTTCAGACTTCGTTGTATCATTTACTACGTCAAACCACACCTCACTGGTCTATCCATGGGTAGTGTCAGGTACTGGCACACTTACTTCCGCAGGGTCTCCCAGGAGCGGTCCTTCTGCGGGTCCAGCAGGGCCACCACGTGGTGCACCGTCTCTGGGACTGCGTCTTCGCCCTTCAGGTCTATCCAGGTTGGGAAGTGCATTAGTTTCTCCTAGAAATACAACCATATATAGTTAAGCGCTTGTGGCCTAGCGGTAAAACGCACGGCTGCTACGCAGCGGTCGTGAGTTCGATCCCCGGCTCGTACCAATGAGTTTTTCAAAAAACTTATGTACGAAATATCATTTGATATTCACAAGTGCTTTACGGTGAAGGAAAACATCGTGAGGAAACCTGCATACACCTGCGAAGAAATTCAAGGGTGTATGTGAAGTCCCCAACAAGTACTAGGCCAGCGTTGGGACCACGCAAAATAGGCACGTTTGATGTCGAGTTGCGGAAAAAAATGGCCAGAATACAATACAATACAAAAACCATATATAGTTCGGGAAATATTATTTGACCAACTGTTATTTTACTTACTTATGACCTTTTGTTTTGCATAATCACTTACTAGACAATCAGCAGTCGAGCATTTTTCTGTTGGTATTGACGCAAAACAAAAGGTCATAAGTAAGGTAAGAGTCGGTCAAACAATATTTCCCGAACTATAATCAAGTATTACCGTCAGCCTCCGTAGCCTAGTTGGTAGTGACCCTGCCTACGCAGCTGGAGGTTCCGGGCAGGGCTCGGATACCGGTTTATACTCCATACAAAAGAACGGTTCGAATTTCGTTCTTTTTTGTTCTTCGGTATATCAATTCTTTGTTAATGGAGTAATTTAAAAATACGACGTTGGTAATTTCATAACATTTCGAGTACTACATAAAGAATATAAATATCTGGCTTATTTCCAAGTTCTCGAAAAAAACCGGTTCCGAGCCTTGGTTCCGGATTCAAATCCCAGCGAGGGTATTATTTGTGTATTTATTTATCACAAATGTTTGGTTACATCTCCATTGTAAATTCGAACCTTATTCTATATGTAAATTGGTAAGAGTTTCGTTTATTTCAAAATGCAATGCAACAAAAGAAATTCTACTTTAATTGGTTCATGAAAGATTAAAATTGGATTGCAACAACTATGTACATCGTAATGTACATTGGGTCTTATGAGGTTAATAGTGCGACAAAAACAGTCTTCCGCTCACGATTCATGATTGAGCAGCATCTAGTCTATGCACCTTTTTTTTTTTTTTCGTGGGGAAATTCGTTACGCATACCACCACCCGGGCGCGAGGGACGGACCCGGGTGGTTATGAGGGACTCCCAGGGCTAATGAGGCCCTGGTCTACCCAAGACGCTTTAAGGCGGGGTCACGGGTACGCCTGAGCGCACTTCCGCGACCTCGCAGCGGCTGTCCAGGGCTCTGGACTCATCTCTGGACGGAAAAATCCCTCCTTCCCTCCTCGTTGCGCGCGACGCATGGCACACGCACTGCTTACTCAGGGACCCTTGTGTAGACGGCAGGCGCCCCCGAGCCTGCCGTCCACAGGATCTAGGCTTACCACGATCGACGTTGAGTCAACTTACCGCCATCTTCTTAACCTCAAAAGCGTGCAGCGTGGCGGAGCACACGACCATCTGCAGGCGGCGGCCGTCGGACGTGATCTTCGGCATCTGGCGGTGCAGTCGCTCGATCATGTCGCCGTAGCCCGCCTTCAGCAGACCGTCTGCTTCGTCCAGCACGAAGAATCGGCAGTGCGTTAAAGCTAGGTAACCTGTTTAAAAAGTATTAGCCCCTTATTTATAAACGCCTAGGTGTACTAGGCGTTTATGAATATAATTTTTTTAAATAAAAAAACCGGCCAAGTGCGAGTCGGACTCGCGCGCGAAGGGTTCCGTACCATTATCAATTTATGATTAAAAAAATACAGTTAAATCAACCTACCTCAAAAACTATAGGAGATAATTTAATCAAACTAAAAATCGGTGATAGAGTTTATTAATGTGCATGACATATATTTTTTTTAGAATTTTATATCGCGTAGTTTAAAAAAACCGGCCAAGTGCGAGTTGGACTCGCGCGCGAAGGGTTCCGTACCATTATCAAGTTATTATTAAAAAATACAGTTAAATCAACCTACCTCAAAAACTATAGGAGATAATTTAATCAAATCAAAAATCGTTGATAGAGTTTATTAATGTGCGTAACATATATTTTTTTTAGAATTTTATATCGCGTAGTTTAAAAAATAGAGGGGGGGGACACATTTTTCAGACTTTCAGAGCTGATATCTCGAAAACGGTTTGCTTAAATAAAAATGAGATTTATAAACCTTCATATCATTTTCAAAGACCTTTCTATTAATACCCCACACGCTTATATACAACTAAAAAAAATGTTGTATCCCTCAGTTACATGTATGGGGGGCCCCCACCCCAATGGTTTTTTTTACAATTTAGTATCATAATCCTGTAGCGGTTCATACAACACATATCCTTACCAAATTTCGTTACTGTAGCATTTATAGTTTCCGAGTAAATCCGCTGTGACAGACGGACAGACGGACAGACGGACATGACGAATCTATAAGGGTTCCGTTTTGCCATTTTGGCTACGGAACCCTAAAAATAGAGGGGGGGGGGGGACACACTTTTCAGACTTTGAGAGCTGATATCTAGAAAACGATTTGCTTAAATTAAAATAAGATTTATAATCCTTCATATCATTTTTAAAGACCTTTCTACTAATACCCCACACGCTTATATACAACTAAAAAAAATTTTCTATCCCTCAGTTACATGTATGGAGGGCCCCCACCCCAATTGTTTTTTTTACAATTTAGTATCATAATCCTGTAGCGGTTCATACAACACATATGCCTACCAAATTTCGTTACTATAGCATTTATAGTTTCCGAGTAAATCGGCTGTGACAGACGGACAGACGGACAGACGGACATGACGAATCTATAAGGGTTCCGTTTTTGCCATTTTGGCTACGGAACCCTAAAAACGTATATACTGGATTTTTTTTCAAGAGAGTAACATGGATACCTAAGGTTGTCCAAATATACTAATATAAAATGTTTAATGAATTATCTTTGAGGGGATGGCTGTTAAAAGACGTTCCTTTCAATAATTATTCTTAAGTAAAAATCGAAAGTAATAAAATTTGAGAAACTAATACATGCAGTCCTTCAAGAAATGGGCTTTGTCACGAAATAAGAATAATTTCTGCTTTATTGTTGACTAAGGCCATATTGAAAGAAGTATAAAAACGTTACGAAATATAATAGTTGCGATGTGACTACCACTAGCGACATCTATTTTAAGATGTAGTAATATCGGCCTCATACGCATCGGATTTTTTTACTTGACACTTCAAGCCTATAGTTTCATAATCCGTAAGATTCTAGCATATTTCAATTGAAAACTTACTAGACGATGCCAATTCCCGCCGATAAATAATAGGGAGTTGCTCTGCCCTCCTCAGGTTTTTCACTCTCCCTATTAGGCGTGGCCACACTAACGAACCGCCTTGTAAGGAAATTTTCCGGCGTCGCAGCCCTGTTCAGTGTAATATAGACATGCATTCGTCTCGGACAAGGCAGCGTGGCAATTTCTTGGCGGCTTGTTATATGTGAATGACTTATTCATAAGTCACGTTTCCTACATCGTACAACAGATGTCGCTAGTGGTAGTCAAATCAATTATTATTATTATTATTATTATATGAAATGATTCCTAATTGCTCATGAAATGGTAAAAATCATGTTGGAATGACAAGGAAACTGTTCTCGAAGTTTTTATAGATTTTTCAACTAAGCTGAGAAAGCATTGCAACAACAAGCCCGAAAAAAGACTAATATAAGTTATCCAATACAAAAAATAACTCGTTCATAAGGCACTGGTCTCACCGCGAGCTAGTAAGCTATGAACTATCGGCTATAAACAAGAACAAAAGACACGCACTCCCTTGTAAATAAAAGAGACACGGCGATACTCGTCCGGCGGTGATAGCTGATAGCTGGGCGAGTATAGCCATGTCTCTTTTATTTACACGGGAGTGCGTATCTTTTGTTCGTGTTTATAGCCGATAGTTCATAGCTTACAAAATGTTGATGACGATGTATGATCAATGATCAGTACGAAATAAAATTCTATTCTACTCTTAGTAGCTCGCGGTGAGACCAGGGGCCCGTTTCTTGAAAGCTTGTAATACAAGTGGAAGTCTCTTTTTGACACCATAAGCTAGATAAGGACTTCCCCTTGTATTACAAGTTACAAGCTTTTGAGAAATAGGCTCCAGTGCCTAACACGTGTGAAAGTCCGTCGAAAAAGGAAAACAAACTACTTCGACATTGGCAAATTGACCTTGCTGTTGAAGCAAGGAGTACAGCCAGAAAAAAAGTAACCTCCAGAGATAAGGTCCTCAAGTCTCCCCGGGGTGCCGACGACGATGTCGATGCCGGCGTTCAGCTGGCTGATCTGGTCCTTCACGTTGACGCCGCCGACCACCAACAGCTCGCGCACCTTCGGGTTGTCGATGTGCTTCTTGAACATGGTGATTTGGTTGCAGGTCTGCTCTGCTAACTCGCGTGATGGCTGAAGATTGAAATATTTGGTTTATATACACGGTGTTACGCGAGCATTGCGAAAGATTTTAACTATGCATTCTAGACATCAAACAAAAAATATTATGAGACCTAATGTCAATTACACCAAAAAAAAAAAATTTTTTTTCTTTTTTTTTAGGCCGATTTGAATACTTTTTAACATTTCCAGTACTTTTTATCATAACAACAATTTGTTTAAATTATTTATTTCAATTGTTTTTTTTAGGTTGAGGTTATTTCGTCAAGTCTATTCGTATTTTTTGATTGTCAGGCAAAAGGTGTGGTAATATTAGAACACATTGTGGTAGCATTGTAATCCAAAAGAAGTTAAATGACGAGTTACGTCGAAAAACTTATTTCGAAAAAAGGTTGATTATCTCTGAAACCAAGCCGAATCCAGGAAATTTTATATAATATTAAAGACTCTAAATATGGTCAGGAATCCAGCATTAAAATCTTTCGGAATGCTGACGTAACACCGTATATATTAGTTTGAATTTTTAAATGAAGGTTTGTGTTATTGTATAGGAGAATTTAAGGGTAAGTTCTCATTGAGAATGTTTCTGGGTCATTTGCAGAAAAAGTGTACCTTTTAATTTTTTTAAGCGATCATGCACTGTAATACACCATTTTACTCGGTCTCGTGCGTAATTTTCAGTTATGAAACAAAAAAGTATGTATCTAATGTCACGAAAATAAGTATGTAAATTGAGATTTCTCACTTTAGTTACTCTACGAGAACTTATAAAAAAACTGCTATGAAAAATATAGTATCTCAGAATTGAGTAAACAAGGCATAAAATATACCTTAAAAGGCTTATACAACGGATTTGGCATGATTAGGTTCCTTGTTAAAATTAAATTGCCAAGAACATTCTCCATAGAAGTTTCACAACTAATGAAATTTCTCTTCAGTACATTGCTAGGATAGAGTGGGGGACTCAATGAAATTGAACACTCACTACCTGATAACACTATTTGTATTTTTTTCACATATTTTTTATGGTAATAATATTTTTTTATAGTAAGGCACTGGTCTCACCGCAAGCTACTACGCTATGAACTATCGGCTATAAACACGAGCTTAAATTGAATGATGTTAAGAATTTCAAAAATTTTTATTACCAACTTAATTACCTCAATAATGATGGCTTGGGGTGCATTGTTGGCTGGCTTGCTCTCCGTAGCCACTCCCGCCTGCACCACATTGTTCTTGACACACTCCTTGGGAGCCTGGCTCACCGCCACATAGCCTGCTGGTGGTTGGTGCTGAAAGTTCATTGAAATTCTGTTAGCCCTAAAGTGTTGGCTTTTGGAAAAATGTACAACCACTGCTTCAAGATATGTGGTTATATAACAGTAGTAGTAGTAGTAGTAAAACTCTTTAATGTACAAAAACAAAACATTAAATTCATATAAGTAAAAGGCATGTACAAAGGCGACAACAGTTTTCTGTATTTATCTGTACTTTAGACTGAATAAGGTTATTCATAAACATCTAACTTATTAATTGTCGCTCTATTAATCGTCTGTTTTAACCATGTTTACTTTTTTGTTAAGGTGTGCAATAAAGAGTATTCTATCTATCTAACTTATCAAGCTGAGTAAGAGCTGGTAAGTATTGATTGTCCTTTTCCATCTTATTAATATTTCTATAACATGCTAAGGGACAAACAATACTTATTGGCTTGCTCAGTTAGATGTTTATGAAGGAGGGTTGGATGAATGCACAATTTTTAGGTACTCAGTAAAAATACTTTCTCAATATCAGCCAATCTTATTTTGATCTAGTTTGATTTGAAAGCATTTGAAGAAGTAATTTTAATTTTTAAGCAGTAAGTATTTATATGACTTACAATAATGGCAAACAAACTTTATATTTGAGAATATGATACATAAATTACACTTTTATTTAATAGTTATAGCTAGATTTTAACAAGGTGTGTTCAAGAAACAAAAGTTTACCTTAAAAGGAGTTGCTCCAAAGTTGAAGCTCATTTCAGCATTCTTAAGCACCACAGCTGGGAAGAAGCAGTCTGCTTTACGAGATTGATCCAACTTGAATGCAACCCCTAAATCTTCACCATTCTTCGTGTACCGGATCTCACCCGAATTAAAGTTGAGCAGGCATCCTGAGAATGAAAGGATTTTTACAATTTAGTACAGTATATTTAGGAAAACAGACCCATATGAAACAACAGTTAGCCATACTGTATGATACAGATATTTATTGTAATTAAAAATATCGGTGTGTCTGGTGACCTACGGGCAGGGTCGTACTTCGCCCAGAGGCTCAGTTTAGCCATACAAAGAGGCAATGCGGCGAGCGTTCTGGGAACTATGCCCCGGGCCACTTTAGGGTTTTTTGATGTGTGACAATGTTTTTTTATTTTGATACCTTATATGTACAATTGTAAAGAAATAAAAAGAATTAAAAATTGAAAAATTTAAACAGTTTGACATAGGTAAACTCATAATTCATATTTAATAAATGTCAAATATAATTCAAAGGCTACAAGCTTCCACAGTATTTTCTTTGTAGTACCTACAAATAAAATAAAATAAATTTATGAATATAGAAGTAATCAATTTTAAAGTAACTTAATTTGATTGATTTCAAAACATCAGAAATGAGAATCAAAATAGATCTATTATTTAATAAGAAATTGTGAAATGATGATGAAATATTAGCTTACCAATGACATCATTCTTCCCATAAGCTTCACCATAGTCATCAAACTGCTTGGCATTAGACTTTTTGCCAGTGCCTCCAAAGCCAAACCCTGAGCGATCTGTGCCAAGATCCAACCTAGCCTGTTGTGAAAGTAAAAGAAAAAATTCCATTAGGTAAGTTTTTCAAGCCACTCATGAAATAAAGTCCTTATAATGTAAATATCTAAATTCGAAACAACTTATTTACCAATAAAACTAAAAAGCAAACTGTTAAAAAAAAAAAACAAACTAAAAGTAACGTAAAAAGTAACTTACAGCTTGTGTAGACCAGCCTACACGGCACAGCCCCTCGTCAGTAACTGTAGCCTCGTAATAATAGGCACCCTTAGTGTGCACGCCCTTTGTGGCCCTGCAACCGTGCCACATCTTCTGGTCTCTAGATTGGCAGCGGAGACCATCTGGTGTCACGGCCAACGCGTCGTTCCGATCGAAAAACGACATCGTCCACTCTGACGAAGTTTGTGCTATCACCTTGCTGGTCTTCCCTTCTTGTATATCTTTCAATGTCTCCCATACAATTTGTAAAATGGGTAAGCAGAAAGCACCAGTCTTTCCACTCCCAGTTTCAGCAGCCATGAGCACATCTCCACCACCCAAAATAAGAGGAATCGCTTCAGCCTGAACATCCGTTGGTAAAGTCCATTCCATTTCATCGATGGCTTTGGCCAGTTCGGGGAGGACGCCGAACTCCTCGAAGGCAGTCATGGTCAAGGAAATTCAATGTTATTTCAGCAAAATGAAAACAGGACACCCGGTTCAGCGAATGCCTAACTTCTTGTCTCTTGACTTGACGTTTTTCGTGAGTTCGTGACAGTGACACTGGCTGAAGTTATTCAGTGTCGCTACAGTAAAAATTATAAAAATAGAGTGTACAAATTTCATGCTTGATGGTGAATAGGATATTATAAAGAAACATAAAAAACACGCTTTTGTCTATGACAATCAGCTGGTATGTCAATGTCAAAATGGATCATAACCTAAAAATGGACGGATACTAAGAAGAATTTAATAAAAAATATTACATAATGGAACTCGAGCTCCTTGGTTCTGGAACTAAGACTCCGAGAAAGTTATCACCAGCTGGAAAAATATTGATTTATACAACTGGTGGATTAGCCGTAGGAGTTAGCATTGTGTGTATCCCATTTGTATCACCAGCTCTGAGGAAAGTTTGCCTGCCTTATGTTCCTGCTACCACAGAACAACTAGCTGGAGTGACAAAAGCTTTGAGCGGGCGAAGCGGTCGGCTACTCGACGTAGGATCAGGAGATGGAAGAATCGTTTTTACCGCAGCTAAATTAGGTTTCAAGTCTGATGGAGTAGAACTTAACCCATGGTTGGTATATTATTCTAGAATCGCTGCTATATTGTCCTCTCAGAGTCAGAACACTAAGTTTTACAGGCGGAACTTATGGACCTTCAATCTGAAACCATATAATAACATAGTCATATTTGGTGTTGAGCAAATGATGTCAGAATTTGAAAGGAAGCTTTTAGCTGAAACTGAAAATGGAACTGTTGTGGTTGCATGCAGATTCCCTCTGCCTAATATGCTACCAATTGAAACAATAGGACATGGAGTGGATACTGTTTGGAAATATGAAATAAAAAGATAAATTAAATTTATATTTTATTTCTTATTTTAACATATTGTAAGTCTATTATAAGTGTAAATAAATATTTATCAGAATCTCCCACTTCTTTTTCTGCCAGTGTACTTGGTGTCCGGTTTAGTCTCCTTGCCCTGCTGCCGCCTCTTCTCCTTCTTTTCCAGAAGCCAAGCTCTAGTATTCTTCAATGGTTTCCCTCTTGCATTTCTGCCAGCTTCTCTCCTGGCATATTTCACTTGTAAACTATTTTCTTCTTCAGTACCTGATTGTTATAAAAGAGAGGGTTGTTACAATCTCTGTAGGCATACACACATTTACATTCTGTAAGTTACCAACCTCTAAATATTTTTTGTTATGGAAACTTATAGGACTTGAATGATATTTTACAAATTTATATTCAGCTGTCTAGAGTTCAACAAAATGAGCTTACATTCCATAGATCATTGATGTTACACAGAAAAATGATAATTTATAAACAATTTCACAAGCAAAAACACCTTGAAACAAGGATTGCTGGATACAAGAAATAGCATATCTCTTAGTACAATTCCAAATTTATCACATAATATTTTCATTATAATATGACATTGTATTATAAAGTTGTACCTAAGTAATTTATTTTTTAAGTAACTCAGCTCATCATACCTAGAGCTTTAGGAAGTGGTGCAGACCCTCCAGTCATGAGCACTAAGAAGAACTTCTTAGCCTTTGTAGAGTTAGGATAGTCTATCACTACACCTCCATAGAAACCTGCTTTCATTGCCTGGGATGTGAGCAGTTCCAACTGGGTCTCATTCTGGGGGTAGAATTGAAATACTGCTCTGGCTGACCTGGACTGGAATAAAATTACCGTGTTATAATAAAATTCAGTAACAATCCATTATAAATAGTTACCTTATTGAAGTTTATTGTGAATAATTCTGACTATGAAGTCTTTGAATTTAAATCACAACAAGCTATTTTGGACTGCAGCATTATGGATGATAGGCAACAATGCTAGAAATGCAGAATGAGATGGGATGAACAACTCCTTTTGATGCTTGTCTTATCATGCCTAACTCTAGCACCAATGTTTTTATGAGAAATTGATCAATTAATCTTTTTTTGAATGTGCTAAAATTGTATTAACAAACATTTTGATTCCCTCATGTATGGCATAGAATAAATACCTAAGTCATTTACAAATGAATAATAAATAGACTAGTATTATGTATTACAAAACAAAGATAATTTGTCTTTATTGGTAATTAATGATTAGTAAATGATGCCTACTATTACCATTTAGGTGTCAGCCTATTAAAAATGGGTGTATCAACTTTTTTCTGTCTGTTATTGCCATGGTTACCCTGAGTCACGCTGGTTTTATGCAAAATGATGCTACTTAATTTATGCAAACATGCATATAGTCCATGTTTGTAGATGGCCCATCAAGGAAAGGGTTTATTAAAACCAGAAAAATGTGTGTTTGCATAGTTTAAGTATCATAATTATGCCTAAAACCGGTGTGACTCAGGCGACCATAACCATGGTAATAACAGACAGAAAAAAGTTGATTTACCCAAATACAAAATACAAGTACATACCAGCGATGCATATAATGTGCTAAAAAACTTGTACAGCCTCTTCACAGGCTGGTGTGATTTCTTATCAGCATTGAATAGCCACTGGATAGCGGACACTGACACTGCCCCATCAAAGCAACCAGCACGGAATGGGACTCCCTCTCCCATATCACTCAAAACAAGATCACCCTCTGTTTCCCGTTCTAATGCTACTTCTAAAACCAAAAACAAACTAATTTTGTAAATAGAAAAAATATCAGGTAATTATTTTCTTCATATTTCCAACCCTACAGACATAACCTACAGACAGTAATATTTTTACGATATTTACCGAGCATAGAATTAGAAATGTCCATTCCAATCCACATATGGCCATTTTCCTCTAGTACTGAGCCAGATAACCCTGACCCACAGCCAATGTCAAGGAGTAAGCAAGGTACATCTTCAGGCAGTAATAGCAGTTCTAAACATCTTTCTGTCATCTGAGCCTGAATGTCGATGATTCGGGAACTGCAATTAAAAGTACATAAGTCTATCAAATCAAACTACAAGCTTAATAATAGCTGGAGTGGAGTCGAACTTACTTTTGAGTATATTTTCTTGCTTCTTCTTCATTGTAAAACTGAAATAAATGAACTGAAATTATATTAAAATGTTTTTGTTGGTTGTTATTTAAACTTAAAAAATAACACTTACGATCTCTGGTGGCGCCTGAAACTCTGGTCTACGTGACATTGTATTTTGTTATAGAAATTATTAATTTAATAACAAAAACAACACTTTAGGCAATATAATACAAACAGTTAAAATATCAGCACGAGCCATAACCTTAAAATCCTTAAATCAAAACATAGAGATGTCATTCGACTTGACACTCATTTGACAGTTATGTGATTAACCCCTCGTATGCTTAGACACGGATCCGTGCGTGGGAATTTCAATCTATTGTTTTAATTGTCAAGGTCACTTTTTCAGTAACGTAATTTGACAGGAAGCATACGAGGGGTTAAGGGACCCTTTCACCAACCTTTCAGCCGCTTCCACTGAGGGTTTTCGATAATTTTTCTACCACCAGGCGGCGCTTCGTACGCACCTGGTCTCGACAGCTGTCAGATTCATACTATTCATAGGCACCTGGGCCTAAAATATTGAAATTCTATTTTATTTGGAAGATAATTGATTTTGTAATGGATTACGACTAATACATGGTCGTCGAACTGAAGATTGAACTCTAAAACAGGCGCTCAAAGTCACTGGTATTAAAAATAATTACTATAACTTTGTTAGTTTCATGAGAATTGACTTGGAACTATTTTATTTATTTATTTTAGGTAACAATATGCCTAAAGTAATGGTTTTCAGAATAAATAAACCTAATAAATATGTTGAAAATTAAATGCGCGTATTTATTTTGACAGTTCGTTAAACGGTCGGCTCAGTGCTGCCATCTCACCTCCCCATAGCGGCAGAAAAAGTCTCAAAAACCCTCCTTGTAAGCGAATCGGGGCGATGAACCGCGAACGTGAGTGTGAGTCTTACGGCCTGTTTCATCTGTCAGATAAAAAATAACACTATCTCTTTCTTTCACCTGGAAGAATAAAGAGAGCGTTTTATTTTTATCTGACAGATAGCTTTAATTGGAGATTGTGAAACAGGCCCTTAGATTAAGGAATGTGTGAGTTCGATTTGGCATTATCGATGGTTGTGTGATTCAACCTCATATGTCCAGGGTGTATGACCAAGTGGGGAGTGACTTAAAAAGTAATAAGTGTATGAATCCCTTTATACCCGGGGCTTTCAAACCTTTTTCGAACGCACCCATTGAAACGTCATATATTTCGCGGGTAAAGTCAAGTCAAGCAAGTCGTCAACTCAACATGACAATGACTAGTTTGAAGTAAATTAGAAAAATCAAATGTTTCTTTTTGTGCAATTCTTATTGCTCTCATTTCTTGTTTAGTCATTAATTAAATAAAGTCAGTGACATTAGTATTGTATATATAAAATATGCCGCCTAAATCTTTAAGCTTGAAAAAGGTATTTATCATTCTGTTCGTGAACATGAAACTGTCTACCATGTGTGATCGTAAACAAGATAATAATTTCGTTATTATACGTATTTACAGGGCCAGCAGGCACCGCCAAAGAATCAAAAAGCAATCACGCAGTTTTTTAAAAACACGAATGTTACAAATTCACAAAGTGTGCCAACTAAAAAGTCTTCACCAGTTAAAGAAGCAGAGAAGGTGCCGGAGAAAAGGAAGGCTACATCGCCTCTTTATGTGGAAACCTCTGAGAGTAAGCAAGCAGGCATATCCAATGGAACCAGTATAAGTAAAAACTGAAAAGTGAAAAACTGAAAGATGCACAGAAAAGTCCAATGAAAAATGGTACACAAATATCTCCAATAAGAAATGGTTATGATAAAGCGGGAAAGAGATCACCGGGTAAAGAAAATGGGTTTTAAATCAGTAAATACAGACTTTGATAGTCTTTTGAGAAATGATCATATAGAAACAAATGGAAATCAGAAGAACTTGTCTCCGAAAAAGAGGTCACCATTGACACTAAGTCAAGGAAACAATATTGTTGACGATGAATACAAAATCTCTTAGATGATGATAGAGTTTGAGTGTAAATCAAGTCAAAGTAATGATCATGTTTCGAATATACAATGTCAAGCCAAGTTCTCACCCAATTTTTATGATATTCAAGATGAAGAAAGTCCAGAAGTTAATAAGGAGTCAACTATTATAAAACATAATAATGGTATATTAGTTTGTACTGTTACAATTATTTATTAGTGGGTCTAGTGATATGTATATTCTCTAACTTCCTATCCCTTTAAAATGCCTCCTGTTGCTCTATGGAATCTTTGTCATTGGTGTCATTACAATGGATTAGCTGCTTTTATTAATATTTAACATTTAACAAATTCCACTCTATATTGCAGGGCTTCCCTAACTGTGTGTGGTGTGGTAACACCTTCGGGTTTAGTGGGATTATCCTAAGGGCATCATGGAGTCCCATTATTAGTCTTTTTAGTTTCTTTCTTGTTGTGTATCTTTCTTATTTCCTAATTAAAATTATAAATATTATTTTGGCACCTTTTACTAGGCTAGTACTGTAATCATTGGCAAGTGACTAGGCCAGGAGGTAGGGGTGTCCCAAAAAATTGGCAAATCACTCTGGTGACACAGTATAAGTTTCGGAAGCCCTGCAATATTGTATTACAGGAAATTTATATTCCATTGCCAATTATTCTTCTATGGTGGGACTGGTGGGAGTTGTAACTTAAGATAATTGCCTATGTTCAAGGTACTCCCAAAAATTGCAGTTCATCAAAATCTATTAGATCTCCACTGAAGATAAAGAAGTCTCCAGAGAAATGTGTTAAGGTTCTTGAGTTCAATGACTGTGAAGTTGACAGTATGTTTGGTGATGATTGGGCCGAAGATATAGATGAGGTTTGTATAATATACTTTTAACATGTATATCTATGCTACTCTTTGGTTTGGCGAGTGTGTCCCAGATAATATAAAAAGATTTTTATACAACAGTTTTTTTTTTAATTCATTCACTTGTTTATGTTCAATTAGAAATCAGGATAATGTTTCAAAGAAAATACATA
>JALPQI010017300.1:0-24059 GCA_025490895.1 Thaumatotibia leucotreta
CGCAAAACTAAAATATCAAACAAAATGCACTACAGTGTACCTAGGGGTTCCGATTCAAAAACTCCTAGTTATGAAATTTATTTATTTATCGTATGGCATTACATGTATGTCACTGCAAGATTACTTACAATGTGCCCATGAGGAAAGGGACCAACACCGGATTTCTGACCAAATTTGAAGTTAAAAATGTCATATGAAGTTTTATGGATTCAGTCAGTTTTTTTCTTAAACCGTTTAGGAAACGATTTTGTCACCATGTTGTCTTGGTCTTGTCACATTTAATTGACAGACATCAAATGAACAAAAATATCATTAATTACCTAGCAAATGTAAAAAAAACAAGTTTATTTTTTGCGATAGTTTGATTAATAAAACCCTTTTTTTGTGAATTAAGGCATTCAAAACATCAAAAAAAACTAAAAAAATATATTTTTTTGCACAGTTGACCAAAAGTCATTTAACATTTTTTGCTTCTTTTAGTCTCAGGAATATGCTACGACGACGTTTTTTAGTAGGTACAGATGGCCTTCCGATTTCGACCTGACGTAAAATGACCCACTTCTCGCACTAAAGCCTAAATAAAATAAGTAAAAAAAGTTTTAAGTTAAACGGTTTTTATTGCACCAAAAACTAGAAAATAAAAATTTGTTATAACTAACCATAGATGCAACTTTCTGTAGATTACTCACGTGAAACTATTATCACTGTAGTTTTCCCAAGTCGGATGCTGAAAGCCACGTTTAGCCTCTATGTCAGTGGATTAAGCGTTACCTAGTCGGAAACTTTTACCAAACTGAAATAAAAACGTGGGGCGTACGCAATTGTGATTAAGTCACTATAGTTATTTAAGAACACACATACGTGTAAATCAAGACAGCAATAGTGTAATAAGTTTTGTTCTGGCCTTGATAAAAGCTATTTACCTCTGTGGAAGTGATGGAACAGATGGATGATTAATTGTAAAATTAAAGCTACAATTACATATCTTGAACTTGTATGTTTCTTTCTTCATAATAACGCCCCACGTTTTTATTTCAGTTTAGTAAAAGTTTCCGATTAGGTAACGCTTAATCCACTGACATAGAGGCTAAACGTGGCTTTCAGCATCCGACTTGGGAAAACTACAGTGATAATAGTTTCACGTGAGTAATCTACAGAAAGTTGCATCTATGGTTAGTTATAACAAATTTTTATTTTCTAGTTTTTGGTGCAATAAAAACCGTTTAACTTAAAACTTTTTTTACTTATTTTATTTTCAAGTTTTTAGTGCAAATTGTTAAGTTAATTTCCGATACTATACCGATGTTGTTTGTAATATGTAATACAATTATGCATGCTAAGTAGCGTTTATACTCTCGCGCTTTCATCACGAATCACGACACATATGTAAACGTAATGGACATTATTTTATGTGTAACGGGAGGCGAATCCCTGCTGAATAGATATTTTTAGAAATCCGACACCATTTTTTTAAATTTAATATCTCGATTGACAAATAAAAACCAAAGGCTCGGCGTGGTTAATGTAAGGTTGTATGCCCGAAGTATCTCAAATAGACGTGTTATTCATACAATAAGTACCTACCTTAGATAACAGAGATCTGACAATAAGGAATATATCAATCAATTTGGTTTATTGAGAATTTCAAGTTTAAATTTTTATACAAGTCGAATTTCGAGACTATAAAATATAAACTCATTCTCTGAGTCGACCAACCAGAGGACCGAAGGTCCGACGGAAAGTTCGACGCGAACCGAGGGCCTAAAGGGTCAGTCCATGCAATCTATCAACCGGAGGGCCATAGGCCCAACGGCACTATGGCACGCACTACGTGAATCCGAGAGACTCACATTCTCTGTATATCAACTGGAGGACCGCAGGTCCGAGTGCACGTCCTACGCAAACCACCTGCGCTGTCAGCCTATCAACCGGAGGGCCGCAGGTCCGACACCCCTACACGATTCACTCGCGCTGTCACTCTATCAGCTGGAGGGCCGCAGGCCCGACGGCTCGCCCTACGCGAATCACTCACGCTGTCAGTCTATCAGCTGGAGGGCCGCAGGCCCGACAGCTCACCCTACGCAAACCACTCACGCTGTCACTCTATCAGCTGGAAGGCCGCAGGCCCGACGACTCGCCCTACGCGAACCACTCACACTGTCACTCTATCAGCTGGAGGGCCGCAGGCCCCGACGGCCCGCCCTACGCGAATCACTCACGCTGTCACTCTATCAGCTGGAGGGCCGTAGGCCCGACGGCTCGCCCTACGCGAACCACTCACGCTGTCACTCTAACAGCTGGAGGGCCGCAGGCCCGACGGCTCGCCCTTCGCGATTCACTCACGCTGTCACTCTATCAGCTGGAGGGCCGCAGGCCCGACGGCTCGCCCTTCGCGATTCACTCACGCTGTCACTCTATCAGATGGAGGGCCGCAGGCCCGACGGCTCGCCCTACGCGATTCACTTACGCTGTCACTCTATCAACTGGAGGGCCGTAGGCCCGACGGATCGCCCTACGCGAACCACTCACGCTGTCACTCTATCAGCTGGAGGGCCGCAGGCCCGACGGCTCGCCCTACGCGAACCACTCACGCTGTCATTCTATTAGCTAGAGGGCCGCAGGCCCGACGGCTCACCCTTCGCGATTCACTGACGCTGTCACTCTATCAGATGGAGGGCCGCAGGCCCGACGGCTCGCCCTACGCGATTCACTTACGCTGTCACTCTATCAGCTGGAGGGCCGTAGGCCCGACGGATCACCCTACGCGAACCACTCACGCTGTCACTCTATCAGCTGGAGGGCCGCAGGCCCGACGGATCGCCCTACACGAACCACTCACGCTGTCACTCTATCAGCTGGAGGGCCGCAGGCCCGTCGGCCCGCCCTACGCAAACCACTCACGCTGTGAGTCTATCAGCCGGAGGGGTGCAGGCCTGACGGCTCGCCCTACGCGATTCACTCACGCTGTCACTATATCAGCTGGAGGGCCGCAGGCCCGACGGCTCGCCCTACGCGAACCACTCACGCTGTCATTCTATTAGCTGGAGGGCCGCAGCCGCGACGGCTCGCCCTACGCGATCCACTCACGCTGTCAGTCTATCAGCCGGAGGGACGCAGGCGCGACGGCTCGCTCTACGCGAATCACTCACGCTATCACCCTATGAGTCTATCAGCCGGAGGGCCGCAGCAATGACATACGGTACTAAACCATGGTCGCTTACAATGGGCCTCATAAGAAGGCTCAAAATCACCCAAAGGGCGATGGAGAGGCCTATGCTAAAAGTCTCTCTGCGAGATCGGATTACAAATGAGACCATCCGCAGCAGAACCAAAGTAACCGATATAGCTCTTTGAATCGCTAAACTGAAGTGGGCGGGGCAGGTCGCGCGTGGATTGCGTGGAACCGATGGCCGTTGGGGCGGTAAGGTTCTCGAGTGGCGGTCACGTACCGGAAGGCGCACCGTGGGTAGGCCCCCCACAAGGTGAACTCATGACCTGGTGAAGGTCGCTGGATGTGGGTGGCACAGGGCCTTGTGGCAGTCTTTGGGGGGGGGGCTATATTCACCAGTGAACTTCTTTCAGCTGATATGATGATGATGATGATGATAATTAAATCCGTATGTTTCTACCGAATAATATATCTAAAGCAGTACTGCAAAATCTACATATCGCTAAACCTAGCGGTTGTGGCAGGCAGTAACACTGGAGTATCAGATTTGAGGAGTTGGATGATCAGAAATTTGCATGTTTCTACTTAATATCTAAAGAACTTCTTTAAAATCAAGATATCGATAAAAGATAAACCTTGCGGTTATTGTAGGCAGTACTGCAGCATCAGGAGTGAGGAGTTGGAAGTCAAGATCAGGCTGTTAGTATTTGATTATGCCAAACATGCTATACTTTCATTTTCACGTGTCTAACACTCTCGGTTAAGGTAAGCAGTACGTCTGCAGCATCAGGCTTTGAGGATACAAGAATACAAATATTATAATATTGCATTGTCATGGGGACTTGATAAGAGTTCCAAATTTTATTGATTTCGGTGCAGTAGAAGTGGTCGAAAAATCGATCACAAGATTTGAAGCATCGACGACAGTTGATACGCGGTGAAGTTAATAAAAACCGTTTAAAAAGGCACCATCTGTACTAAAAATGTCAATTTTAACTTTGCTACTGTTTCAGATATCCTGGGTGTTCATCATCTATGGGACAACGACGCCCATGCTCCTAATCGGAAGATGCCTATTTGGAATTAGCGGAGGCTTGCTTATGCAGGTATTTTTCTACAATACTCGTATTTAGACGTTAAATATATTTCCCGTTAAAATATGAGTGATTAACGTGAGTGTTTAAATCAAAATTAAGTACTTCAAATTCATGTGTTTCATTGGACGATTTTTACGCAACGTCTTTTCGCCTAACATACCACTGCCTCAAGACGAAAGTTTTTTATCAATGTGTTACTGTTACCAGTGCCATATGTGTAAGATGACATACGGCGCTAAAACGTGCTCCTTCACTATTGGCCTCATCTTAAAGTTCAAAGTCACTCAACGAGCTATGGAGAGGGCTATGCTCGGGGTTTCTCTACGTGATCGAATCAGAAACGAGGAGACCCGTAGACGAGCAAAAGTCACCGACATAGCCCTCCGGATTAGCAAGCTGAAGAGGCAATGGGACACATTGCACGCAGAGCAGATGGCCGATGGTTTCGAAAAATGCTCGAGTGGAGACCACGGTGTGGCAAACGCAGCGTACGTCTACGAGGGAGACGTTGGACTGACTTGCAGTTCCAACCGGTGTATTTTCAGGTCCAGGGGAGGCCTTTGTTTAGTAGTGAATCTTATGGCTGAAATAATGATGATAAATGATATCAAATTCTTCACCGTTCCGTTCTATATTCTTCTATATGTATACTAAATATACTTACAGGTCGCCTGGGCCTTCGCAGCAGAAGTATCCGAAGACGCATGCCGCGGCTTCATGTCGTCCATGCCATCCGTCATGTACGCCCTTGGAGCCCTGGTGTCGATCATCCTCGGCTGGGTGACCACCTACCACAAGATAGCGTACATAAACTTCGGCATCGCGGTTGCCAACGCGTTCACGATGTGGTTGCTTCCTGAAACTCCGGTGTATCTCTGCTTGATTGGGAAGCATGAGGTTAGTGCCAAGTAGCTATAGTCAATGTTGGCAAAAGTTGCTGCCGTGTTGTAAAAAGACACATTTCTCATAGTAGTTTCATGGGATATGTGTATTTTTTTTATAGGAAGGGCAGAATTTTTTGTCAGCCTCCATAGCCTAGTTGGTAGTGACCCTGCCTACGAAGCTGGAGGTTTCGCGTTTGAATCCCGGCGAGGGCATTATTTGTGTATTTATTAATCAGAAATATTTGTTCCTTGGTCATGAATGACTGTGTATTTAAGTATCTATATATAATAATAATAAATAATAATAATAATAAATCATTTATTTACGACCAACTTGGATCATTGTGTTAGTAACATTAACTTAATTGGTAGTGTTAGTAGGCAAAATTGACAATTTAGGGACATAGTTCTAATATAAATTACAACAATATAATTAAGATTTATAACCATGTCAATCATAAAATTACAAAAACATAAAATTTTACTAAAAATCAAATTAAAATCCATTATTTCAAAATTTAAATTACAGTTGAAAATTTACAAAAATGTTAATAAAATTTGAATAAATTTCAAAATTAAAATTACAATTTTTATTTTGTAGACGTGTCTTATGAGATGGATATGAGACATTATTTTGCCCCATATCCTTTTAATTATGGAAATAATCGCAAATTTGCTAAACCCTTCGTTTGTCCGTAATTGCGTGGTAAAATTTGGCCTTAAATTACAATTAAAAATTTATAAATAAGTCAATAATATTTGTATAAATATAAAATTTAAATTACAAAATTAAAATTACAATAAATAATATTTGTGTAAATATAAGATTAAAAAAATTACAAAATTAAAATTTAAAATGTTTAAAAAGGTAGATAATAACATTTGATTAAAAATTAAATTAAAATACAAAATTTCAAAATTTAAATTTAAATCCCATTATTTATTTTTGCGTACATGCATCATGCAGCAGTTATTTATGTACAAGCTGTCAAACCTGTCCGCTATCATGCTCAGAATGCTGTTGGAGCTAGCCCGCACTCTGCGCACCAGGGAGGCGGCGCGCTTGCGCATCGTGGTGTAGAAGCAGTCTACCCGCGCCTCTGCGAACATCCCTGATGCACTACAGAACTTGGGCAGCCCCATCAGCACTCTGAACGCGTTATTATATTGCACGCGCAGAGCGCTGTACCGCTTATACGTATAATCAGCCCACAGGCTGCTCGTGTAGAATGTAGTACAGTAAGCCCTGAAGAGACTCAGTTTAACCTCTGTAGTACATTTAGCAAACCTTCGGGCAATCATATTCGCCCTCACGGACAGCGCTCTGCGCTCCCGCTCAATGTCTGTGTCATCTTTAAGGTCCGCAGTCACCCAATGCCCTAAATACTTAAATTGCTCAACTCTGCGTAATGGTTGGCCGTTCAGTTTGACAAATGGAAATTCAGGCGTGCACTTGCCCTTGACCTTGAAAATGACACATTCGCTTTTGTTAACATTATAGATTAACCCATGACTCGCCGCGTACTGCTCACATATGGAAATGAGCTTGGCCAGTCCACAGGCAGAAGCACTCAGCAACACCATATCGTCTGCGTAGCTCAAATTATTAACGCAGACTCCGTGCACGTGACAACCGACTCTGGTGTTGCTGAGCTCCTCTACGAGCGCATTAATGTACAGATTAAACAGTTTTGGTGAAGTCAAACCGCCCTGCCTGACGCCGCACTCAAGTCCATACGGCAGCGAATATGAGTCAGACCATCTCACGACATTGACCTGGTTATTATACCAGAACTGGAAAATGCCACTGATATCAGATGGCATTTTACACTCGTTAAACTTTCCCCACAAGATGTCGTAGTTAACCAGGTCAAATGCCTTGGAAAGGTCCAAGAAACAGGAGTATACAGCTGTTCGTCTTTCAGTGTAGTACCTGACAGTCTGCTTCAATGCCAAAATCGCACTCTCAGTTGATAAACCTGGCTTAAATCCAAACTGATTATCATGCACTGATATATATTTATCTAATTGGGAGTTCAGCAGACTGTCAAGGACTTTAGCGACTATCGTGGCGAGCGAAATAGGCCTATAGTTACATCTATTACTAATGTCCTCACTTTTGTTTTTCACAATTGGAACCACTACGGTCTTCATCATGTCGGCCGGCAGGTAAGTGTGTTGTATACAAAATGTATAAAACATCGCCAATACTCGAATTAGATGAGGGCCGGCATGACGAAGATGTTCCACACTTAGCCCATCGTGACCAGGAGACTTCCCTCGCGCCATAGCATCCAGACAATTTTTAACATCTTTCGCTGAAAACTGAGTCACTGTCTCCTGCTCATGTGACCCCGTACCGACTGCACTCGCCGCCCGTGTCGGCCCCAATGGAGATTTTACCTTAAAATAGTCTTTAAATAATTCGGCTATAGACTCATTCCCACTGACGCCATCGATACTCACAGGCAGACCGGGCTTACCAGACAGCCGGTTGGTCGACTTCCAGAACTTACGGAAGTCTCGCTTAGAGTGATGTCCAGCAATGATGTCCATTTTAATCTGCTCCTCGTGCTTCTGACACCACTTTAAGCGAGACCTAAAAATCCTACGACTTTCACACATTGTATTGTAAATATGACCTGACTTTGGTTCACCATGTGACTGCCACAGTTTAAACCTCAACTTGGCTTCCCGGTGAGCCTCACTCACATGCCTATTCCACCCCGACACGGGTTTACGTTTTTTGAGCGATTTGGGATCAAAGTCGTAACTAACTACAGCTGCTTCACTTAAGGCAGTAATAATATCGTTATACAATATGTCTATTACAATTTTATGACTAGCATCAGTACACAAGTGGCCACAACAATTGCGAAATAAATCAGGAAAATCTATGTCTTTTAATCTGTCATTACATAAAGATGTAAATATGTTTATCTGTTCCTGATTTCTTTCACCCCACACTATCTTGTTAACCACCTGAGTATTACAACTCAACGGGACAGGTTTGACTAATTTAAAATCACACTCAATTATTAACGGAAAATGGTCTGACCATAAAACATCTAGCTTTACGTATACATTGACAATGAGACATTCAGCTGATTTTGTGACAACACAATGGTCCAACCATCTTTTTGACCCGTGTGCGTCGCTTATAAATGTATAGGTTCCCGACTGTATACCTAACCTATCCACGTCCGCGCACGTCCACTCCTGATCGCCACAAAAACAAACTAGTTCATTGTAAAATCGTTCACCGGGGTGCGCATTAAAATCTCCAAGTATGTAAACACACTCAGAGTTATTGTTCTCAATTAACGCACTTACCGCCGCAAGACAATCCGTAAACTCAGGTAGGTTATCGAGCTTGTTCGTAGGCATATACACGTTCAAAACTAAAAACGAACTTTGACCGATAACGACACTTATACCACACACTCGCGGATTCGCACACTGCACGACGGATACATTCGTAAACACAGATTTCTTCCATAATAATGCAACACCTCCGTGCGGTCGGCCGTGTAGCATACCTGCCGCTGCGTCTACTGCCGATGTCCCCGTATATCCAAATGAGTCATCAATGCTGCCGAGGAACTGAATATCCCATGGTGACAGCCAGGTCTCTTGAAGAGCAATAATGTCAGCTATTTGACATAAATGTCGTACACTCTCAATTGACCGCTTGACACTCTTACAATTAAAGCTAACTAATTTATATGCACTATTTTTCATTTATTTTTTTTTCGCCTTGTGATGCCGTTAAGCCCCGCACTGCTAGGCCCGTCCGTATTTTTGTTTTTAAAATGTATAAATCTACGAAAAATTATACCCTGTGGCCACAAGGATTCGTTTAAAAACAAATCTAACTTGTTTTTCTCAACGAAGAACTTATAAGCACAATGACCTTTCTCCTTGTTAATTGAGAGCTTTTCTAATGTAATATTCTCTCGAATATTTTCGTACACATAATCTGTTATGTCTTGCTCGGACGTTTCTTTATGTACTCTAGTAATAAACACTGGTACTTTAGAGTCAGCTTCGCGAAATTTCCCATCACTCACAAGGGCACAACCTTTTTTGCCCAAAAAGCGATATTTGGATTTAGATTTCGGGCCCTTTACAACCTTCCATTCACCCCCATCTTTTACGGCATCTGAAAATGATTTTTTACTCTCTATATATGTATCTGTCTAGTATACGATATATTATATCGTCGCCTGGTACCCACATCACAAGCCTTAATTGAGCTTACCGTGGGACTAGGTCGATATTCAATTGACGACTGACTGATCAATCCGGATCGACGATTGACGAAACTAATTCAAAATCTACAGATTGAAGATTGACGATTATAAATCGTTAATTCGAATTAATCGGTCGATCTTTAATCCTCAATCGTCAATTCAGATTGACGATTACTTTGTATGTAGTTATGTACCTAAGTAATGTCTTTATTATTTAGACCATTATTCGAAACTTTTATTTATTTAGTATAGTAGAAATGGAGAAATAAGTACAAATGTTATTTATGCCACTTGTAGCCTGCAGTTTATTTGAATGCTTACCGATATTAATAGTATCTAAAATAGAGATTGTTTACTGAGTCACTAATAACCTCGGCACACCATATTATAATACGTATAACTATAAGTGATACTGAACAACTTTTGGTATGATAGCAATGCCCTATCTACGATATTTAAGGATTTTTACTTTCCATTCATGTCCCATAGTTTTGGGGACGTCCTGTATACATATAGATAACAAAAATATCATATTGTTTTTTTTTACCAGGAAGCGATAAAGTCATTATCGTTTTACCGTGCTGCATCGACAAAAGACAAAGCTGTGATTGACGAAATGGCAGAGATTAAAGCTAACCAGGACAACAAGCAAAAAGCCGTCACATTGGTACCCACCGAAGGTAACGTCTGATTTAAATAGACACTTTGTTTAATTTAAAAAGTGACATCATATTAACGTGTCATTTTCAATTTCAGAACCAACCACCCAGGACCCTGAAAAGCAGAATTTGAAAGATGAAGAATTCGTTCCTCCGGTGAAACTTTCACCATTGCAGTATTTCCGTAAGCATATTTATATTATCGTTTGTCTTGTTTTAAACTTTGATCTTAAACATTGTGTCGTGGTAATTATTTAAATAGTATTTTGATTAAATATTTAACGCAGCAATTGAGCATGCTACAAACTAGAGAAAATTTAAATCCTGAGAATCTTCTAGCATATTTTATTTCATCATCATCTTCACCCGTGAGCGCCCACCGCTGAGTATAGGCCTCTCTTCGCGTATGCCATTCATCCTGATCCTGTATCAATCTTACCCAGGACCTACAGAATTTATAATATCGTCGGCCCATCGAGCTAAAAGACGACCGACGCTTCTTTTTCTGGAAGTGTTAGATTTTTTCCACCAGCCATCACACACATCACGTTGTCTAGCAATGTGTCTCGCCCAGCTCCACTTGAGTTTGAATATTTAATTTACGGATAGGTATTTCTCACGTGCGTAAGAAGTTCAGTTTGTAATAAATCACAAGATCAATTATACATTATTAAGTTGTTGAGATTTAAAAGTTGCCGCTAGATGGAGTTTTTTAAATACCAAACTTGATAACGATGTATTACCTGAAAACAAGGGAGCTTTGAAGTTTCATAAGAGGAAGCCAGTAACCAACCGGGATACAGTGAAAACAGTGCATAGTAAAGTGAAGTAATAGTACAAAAGTGACAGTAGTGAAGTGATCCTTAAGTGCAAGTACTTAGAGTCTAAATTAGTTCAGTGAAGTGCGAACATTTGGTCCTAGCGAGTCGGATACGTACATTACGCGAGTGATAGTGCAGTGTAAAGTGGACTCTATTGGATTGCACTAAGGACTATATTCGAGTAAGATCGTTTCAATTCTTTGGACTTGTAAAATTTTACGTAATATTTGGGACTTAGAATAATTTCGTAGTGTTCTGAAACTTAGAAAATAAACAGTGTTCTAAAGACTTAGAATATTTTAGTGAGTTGCGGACTTAGAAAAATCTTGTAATCTAGACTTAGCAAAAATGGATGCATTATACATAGTGCAAGCAGATAACTTGCATCTTCTTCAGAAAGCGAAGTCAAATTTCAAGAAGTGTCCTAAAGCAAGACTTACCAAGTCATACTTGCAAGTTAGAGTTGACAACTTAGACAAACTTTGGGAAGTTTTTCAAGATACTCACAGAGAGATAGTGAAAATAGCTACATCAGAACAACGGAAAAGTCACGAATACTTTACGCAAGATTTTTATAACTGCGGTGAAGAAGAGTACTTCGATACCAAAGCAGATATGATTGCGATTTTAGAGAACGATCAACCGAGTCATGCATCAGGAACTGAGAAGCAATCCATCAGATCACAAAGCCAGGAAGTGAAGCTGCCTAAGATTAATATACCACAGTTCAATGGAAATTACAATGATTGGGGAACTTTCAAGGATCTATACACATCTCTCATTCATAACCAGAGTTCATTGAGCCCAGTGCAGAAGTTGCACTATTTGAAGAGTAGTCTTACTGGTGAAGCTGAACAACTACTGAAGCACATTCAAATTACGGACAAGAATTATGAAGTAGCATGGAAAACTTTACATAATAGATACAATAACAAAAGGATTATGGTTAACTCAATCTTGAACAGATTTTTGGGTCAAAGGAAACTTACTGTTGAATCTGCCAAAGGTGTCAAGGAATTGCTGGATATTTCTACAGAATGCCTGAACAGCTTAAAGAATAATGACATTAGTATCGATAACTGGGATCCAATCATAATTCATCTATTGGTGAACAAATTAGATACAGAGTCACACAAACATTGGGAAGAGAATCTGAAGACATTATCTGTAGAAGAATTACCGACCTTAGAACAATTCAGCAAATTTTTGGAAGGAAGATTCAGAGTTCTAGAGATGGTTCAAGCTGCACACCCAAAAGAGAAGCCTCAAGTCAAAGCTAAGACATTCCATGCAACTGCAACGTCTAGTAGTACCACAGAGTCCAATCAACAATGCGGTTATTGTAACGAAGATCATCTTATCCACAACTGCAAGGAGTTTGCGAAGCTGGATCCTGAACAACGATCCCAAGAAGTTCAAACACGTGGTTTTTGTTTCAATTGTCTACGATCTGGACATAGTGTCAGATTTTGCAAGCGTACTACTTCTTGTCTGCGATGTAAAAGGAAGCATCACACACTATTGCACGTTACCAGAACAAACCCGGTATCCAGAGAAGATAAACAAGAGCAAGAAAACAAAGAGCAAGCTACACCAACAGTCAACTTAGTATCTCACTATGCCACTAAAAGTCAGGTTACTCTATTAGCTACAGCATTAGTGAATATTATGACGAACAGAGGAGTACAAGTAGTTCGAGCGCTCATAGATCCATGTTCGCAAGAGTCTTTCATATTAGAGGAGACAGCAAGTAAACTACAACTCGAGCGAACAAGAGTGGAGGGTCAAGTGACAGGTGTCGGGAACATGGCGACTCCGATCAAGCACGCGGCGGAGATACAAATTGTATCGAGAATAGATGAGAACTACAAGTTAAACTGCACCGCCTACGTGATAAAACAAGTCACTGAGATAATGCCTGTTACAAAGATCAACAACAAACAATGGCCTCACTTACACGGGTTGGAATTAGCTGATCCAACATATCACAATCCTGGGAAGATTGATTTGTTACTTGGTGTGAATATCTACACAGAAATCTTAATGAGCGGAGTCATCAAGGGCAAACCAGGATCACCGGTAGCGCAACAAACGTTATTCGGTTGGATAATTTCAGGAGGAACACCCGCAGAAGAGCACGGAAAGACGGGAAGAATAGTCAGCATGCATTTAAATGTGAGCTTAGACAACATGCTGCAGAGATTTTGGGAATCTGAAACGCTAGAATCTGAGAACAAAGACACTCTAACGCCTCTAGAGAAACGAGCGGAAGAGATTTACGAGAAAACACTAGCAAGAGATAAGGATGGCAGATTTATTGTAGGATTGCCATTCGTAAGAGATACACCAATTGTACCGGAAAATTCCCGTACAATCGCTGTAAAAAGACTGGAATGTATAGAGAAGAAGTTAAAATACAATAGCACATTGAAAACTGAATACGACAATGTCATTAGAGAATATCTGACCTTGAATCATATGGAACTAGTAGAGAAGCCTAATAACGAGAGAAATACTACATATTTACCGCATCATGCCGTAGTTCGAGAAGACCGTGTGACTACAAAGGTTAGAATAGTTTTTGACGCGTCCTGTAAAGGATCTAACGGCGTTTCTCTCAATGATGAACTGCTGGTCGGACCGACTCTGCTAGAAGAGCTAAGAGACGTAATAATGAGATGGAGACAAAACAAAGTATGCTTTGTAGCAGACATCGTCAAGATGTACCGTCAGATAAAGGTTCGTGATGAAGATACTGACTATCAGAGGATTCTATACAGATTCAATCCAAAAGAAGAAATTCAAGATTTCAGAATGCTAACAGTCACATTTGGTACAGCTTCAGCTCCATATTTGGCGATTAGAACTTTAAAACAGCTGGCCAAAGAAGAGAGAGACATATTTCCCATAGCATCTGAAATTATAGATAGAGATTTTTATATGGACGATGTACTTACAGGATTTGATGATGTGAAGTCAGCACTAGAAGCGCACGAACAGCTGAACGAAGTAATGAAAAAAGGTAAATTTGAACTACAAAAGTGGGCTTCCAACAGCAAAGAATTTATGTCGGCCATTCAACCAGAAAAGAGAGAAAATTCTAACACATTAGATATGAATAGAAAGAACCACATAAAGACACTAGGAATAATTTGGAATATAGAAGAAGACACTCTGAAAGTTACCCAGAAGGAAATAAACACTGAAAATGAGAAACCTGTCACAAAGAGAAATGTACTCGGACAGATCGCTTCACTTTTCGATCCATTGGGATGGCTAGCACCAGCAATCATGACCGCAAAGATGTTCATGCAGAAGCTATGGCTAGAAAAGCTAGATTGGGATGAAGAGTTACCTAATGGACTTAAAGAAGAATGGATTCAGTACCAAGAAGACTTACCTGCGTTATCAGAGATTCAGATTGATCGTTGGACTGGTTCTAGTAAAAATTCTGTGATCGAGTTACATGGATTTTCAGACGCGTGTCAGACAGGATATGCTGCAGTGGTTTACATTCGAGTTGTACACAAAGATGAGCCACAATGTCAAGTGTCTTTAATTACAGCAAAAACGAAAGTCGCACCAGTTACAAAGCCACTATCTTTACCACGCCTCGAGTTATGCGGCGCTTCGTTGCTTAGTAAACTAATGAAACATGTTATGAAGGTGCTGAATATTGAGTTACAGCAAACATACGCATGGGTGGATTCAAAGGTAGTATTGGCCTGGATAAAAGGAGATCCAAACAGATGGACACCTTATGTCAAAAACAGAGTGATTGACATAAGAAACAATTTAGATACACATTGGTTATATGTTAACACAAAGGATAACCCAGCAGATCCTGCTTCCAGAGGTCTGTCACCAAGCAAGTTGAAACTGCATCAGTTATGGTTCAATGGTCCACATTTTTTGCGAGATACAAACTTTAGCGTTCCCGTTGACTCCATACCTGAAACAGAGCTAGAAAAACGATTAATCGTTAAATGTAAGACAACAATTGTTAACACAGACTCTGATAAGCTGACCCTGCTCAAGAAATATTCATCGCTACAAAAACTGTTGGATGTTATTTCTTACTGTAGAAGGTGGTTGAAGATCCTGAAAAAAGAAAAGAACATTAGTAAACATATAACCTGTGAAGAAAAAGATGAAGCACTTACCTTATGTTTAAAGATGTCTCAAGAGATAGAATTTCCTGAAGAAATTAATCAACTGCAAACTGGAAAAGCGATTAAGAAAAGCAGTCGTCTTTTGCCTTTCACACCATACCTGGACGATAAAGGTCTTTTAAGATTGGGTGGAAGACTGAAGTACGCAGACTTGAGTATGGAACAAAAGCATCCTATCATAATCACTAAAGACAACGTGCTCTTACCAGTTTTGTTAGATGACGCTCACAAAAGCACTCTTCATGGAGGACCTCAACTGATGACACTATATCTGAGAAGCAAATACTGGATTATAAAAGGAGGATCATCAATCAAAAAATTCTATAAAAAATGTATTAAGTGTGCAAGACATAATGCAAAAACAAACACTCAACTGATGGGAAACTTACCGGAAGTGCGAGTAAAACCTTCACGCCCGTTTCTTATAAGCGGTGTTGATTTTGCCGGTCCTATCACGTGCAGAATGAGTAAAGGTCGAGGAGCGAAGACGTACAAGGCATACATAGCGTTATTTATCTGTATGTCTACAAAAGCCATACATCTGGAATTAGTCAGTGATATGACTACAGATGCATTCATCGCTGCGTTCAAGAGATTTGTATCCAGACGTGGTCATTGCAAGGAACTCTGGAGTGACCATGGTACTACATTCGTTGCAGCTGAAAAAGAATTATTGAAAATGTGACAACAAGGTCGCAACGAAATCCCAGATGACTTATTAAAGCATTTAGATGGCAAAGGTACTCGCTGGAGATATATTCCCCCTGGAGCACCAAACTTTGGAGGACTATGGGAAGCCGGTGTAAAATCTACAAAATATCACCTGAAAAGAATAATACAAGAATCAACACTAACCTTCGAAGAGATGTATACCGTTCTTTCTCAAATAGAAGCGTGCCTCAATTCACGTCCATTGGCTCCATTGGGTGACGATTTAGATTATTTAACACCTGGACATTTCCTGGTCGGCGAACCCCTGATTTGTATACCAGATCGCAGTAATGATATGAGTTCTATATCCAACTTGTCAAGATGGCAATTGACACAACATATGGTACGAGATTTTTGGGTTAAATGGCAGAGCGAATATCTTTATCGTTTGCAAATGCGTCCAAAATGGAATACACCTCAGAAAGATTTAGAACTTGGAGAATTAGTATTGATAAAAGATGCTAGATTTCCACCAGCAAACTGGAGAGTGGGTAGAGTACTCAAGAAGTACCCTGGCACTGATGGATTGACTCGTATGTATGACATTCGCACAGCTTTCGGGATTACACAACGACCGATCACCAAGCTGTGTAGACTTCCTAATTAATAATCAAGGAATAGTTCCTTGGCGGCGGAGGATGTTGAGATTTAAAAGTTGCCGCTAGATGGAGTTTTTTAAATACCAAACTTGATAACGATGTATTACCTGAAAACAAGGGAGCTTTGAAGTTTCATAAGAGGAAGCCAGTAACCAACCGGGATACAGTGAAAACAGTGCATAGTAAAGTGAAGTAATAGTACAAAAGTGACAGTAGTGAAGTGATCCTTAAGTGCAAGTACTTAGAGTCTAAATTAGTTCAGTGAAGTGCGAACATAAGTGAATATTTTTTCCAGGAATTTCACCAGGAGCTCGCTGGTCGTTCTTCGTAGTCACTGTTCTGATGACCCTCTCCATCTTCACTGGTGTCGTCGCCATTCAAGTATATGGTGGAACGCTGTTCCACAAAGCCACTCCTTCTTTGTCGCCCGACTTATGCGCAGTTCTTCTGGCTTCTATCTTGATGGTGGGAGCCATCACTGGCGCCGCCTGCACAGATTTATTTGGAAGACGGGTAAGATTAAATTCTTCATGGATCACATCATCTGCCTTTCTCAGTCCACTGTTTTACATAGATCTCTCATATTAATTATGCATCATCATCATCATCATCATCATCAGCCTATGAGAGTCCACTGCTGGACGTAGGCCTCTCCTAATAACTATGCGTAAAGACGCATTAGGAGGTAAATGCCCGTAATCGCCACGCTGGGCAAACGGATTGGCGATCGCAGTAATGTGTCCACTATGATGACGCTGCTGCCCGTCATCAATCTTTTATCAAATAATGGTCAGTGACACTTCAATCCCTTAGTCGACTCTTACGACACCCGCAGGAGGAGTTGGGGTGGTGACCAATGTATTCTTACTGCCGTCACCACACGGCAAATATGCATTAATTATGCATATGGACGTAATAGAAGGTAAAAGACACTTATGACTACGACTTTTTGCGCGTGGTGATGGCAGTGAGAATAATAAATTTTTCACCACTCCACTCTCTTCCCGGTATTAACTGCTTAATATTATGATTGGTCTCCAGTAATAGACTGGACATTAAATCATATTTGAAAATCCAGGAGATCCCTCAATATGGATCCGTAATCAAAATTATGAAAACCAGCCGCCATTTCGATTTTATTAATTTTTGGTCTGAGCGTGCTGAAAATGTATATCTATGACGCGGATAGTTCCTTCGTTGCTCATGCGAGGTCAACATTTGGGAGAGTGGCCGCCATCTGTATTTTATTCATATAATATATTTCTCTGTGTAAAATTCCAGATCCTTCTCATGTCAGCAGCCACCGTGAACGGCTTCTGCATGATCCTGTTAGGAATAATGGTTCGCTGGTCGTTGGGTCCAGAATGGCTTGTGCCAGCTGTTATCCTGGTCTTCTGTTTCATCTTCAACCTTGGAGGCGGCATGATACCATACGTGCTTTTGGCTGAAGTTTTCGTGCCTGAGGTGAGTCGATATTATACTAAACTAATGTTTAGACTAAGCATGTAATATCAGGTCATAATAATATACTTGAAGAGCAAGAACCGTTTGCTTTTCTAGTTTACTTTTTTAAGTATCCGTGGTACCCGCCACGATAGACGATACAAGCTTAACCATTATAGATCCACTGGATTTGTATTAACATATAATGACAGTATTTTTTTGTTCCCAAAGTGGAATTAGTATTTTGATATATTATTATCATATAGGTGGATGCGGGTGGCGCAGAATGGTCATTGTGGCAATCTTTGGGGGAGGCCTATATTCAGCAGTGGACGTCTTTCGGCTGATATGATGATGATATAGCTTATAGAGTGTCCCACTGCTGAGTATAGGTCTGCACTCTGTATTTTCACTCGTCCTGATCGTGAGCAATCTTTGGCCAGTGGTTAAAAAATGCATCCAGGTCATCAAGCAACCTCTAGCTAGGTCTGCCACGTCCACGTCGCCCTTGCGGCATCCACTCCGTGGCTAAAATAGCCCACTTTTAAGGCTGCACGTGGCAAATGTGCGCGGCCTGGTTCCTCGTTTGTGGAACTACAATTTTTTTTTGTGTCATTTGAATCTTTATTGCATCGTTATACCATTTCTTTTCGGTTTCTTACCGGTTCTTCTCAGTGGTGAAGGATTAGAACTGGAAGTTGTTTTAATTTTATGTGTAACTTAGACCAATCAAACGAGTTTGTTGCTATCCCAATTTGAATGAATATCCATTTGACTTTGATTTTGACATTTTCAAACTCTTTGTTTCTTTACAGGTAAAAGGGTTCTCCCAGTCCATCATGATGTTATGGTTGTACATCGTCAATTTCATCCTCCTCCTCGCTTTCGTCCCAGCGGTGGAGTTCATTGGCCTTCAGATCGTCTTCTTCATATTTGCTGGCTGTGCCTTTGCTTGCACCTTATGTACTTATTATATGATACCTGAGACCAAGGGAATGAATCCCTACGTCATCGAAGAGATGTTTACGAGAAGAGTTAAAGAAGGACGACGGTGGGCGAGGCCTGAGAAGAAAGAATGAAATACGAAATTGGTAATAATGAGTAGCTCCGCAGTCTTCCAAATATTTACACTATTTTATTAGGCTTAGAACCAGTAAAAGTGTATTAAAATAAGGGTCAAAATTCTTTTCGTTGTCTTGTTTTATACCACTCTGTCACGCTTTTAGTTGCTGTTTCGACTCAGTATATTAAAAAGCCGGTGCACTTGTATTTCTTTTTCACGCTAGTATTTCTTTTACACAAAAATCACCATTGCGTCACGTTTTTAGGGACACAAAATAAAAGAATTTTGACCTACGAATAAATCTTGTCGAATTGACGTCGCTCTTTCATAGGGATGGTTATGTTATCGACAGTCTCCATATCGACTTAGAACATTGTGATCATTTTTTGTCACCACCCCATTCTTCCTGTGGGTGTCGTAAGAATCGACTAAGGAAGGTAAGGTATGGTGGGTCGAATTTTAACATTTTTGGATATAATAAACGCGATAGGGCTCAAAAAGTACTACAAAAAAATATTGCAACATATTTTTAGGTTTCCTTCTGGCCGTTGAAGTAAATTTTATTATTTGTGATTTGTGTGTATGTGTTTGTGATATTATTTTCTGCAATCAAACAAACACTTATTACAAATTACTGCAAGGTCTGCAGCGGATTGCATCTTAAAACTTTTATTTGCTCAGCAGATCATACGTTATATCGAAAGTCACAAATCAAAACGTGGACCAGCGAAAATTTATCACATTGATATATCATAAAATCGATATCAAGATAGTCGATAAAAAATCTTAAACCCCTAACGTCAGTATGGCAAGGTAACGGGGGCTAAACATGAACATTGAAGCTAAGTATTTAAAAAGTTTACTATAAGTATACGAGTAGGAGTAGGTATTGAAAGAAGATAAGATAAAATTGTAAAGATAGATACGACAAGTTCCTGATAAGGGCCCTGATCAAAATGATCTCTAGAAATATACAGGGTGACTACGAGGTCGTTATCCCAACTGTGAAAAACGTGTTAACCCTTTAAGGGGCAAAGAGATGTCAGAAATTATCAAAATTTAACTCTTGCCACTTTGACACAACGTTGAAACATGATGGGAAACATATTCCCTCTGCCTTATAAAGGGTTAAGATGATCTTTCTGAATAATATTAGGTCCCATACCTATATGAATAATCGTACTTAAATTGACGGTTATTAAAGTTCGAGTTTATTAATATGTAGACATTTTTTGATACTAATAATTTTCAAATGTGTTTAAGTACGAATAATGAAACGAGACTGGATATTAGGAACACTTCCGCACTGGTATGAAATCAGTTATTTTTTTCCCGATATTCATATTTGTTCCATGGGAAACCTAGTTCAGAAAGACCACCTTAACACGTTTTTTACAGTTGGGATCACGACCCCATAATCACCCTGTATTTCACTATTTTGACAGGCCTTTAAAATCTATTCCAATTTGCATGATTTTGAGTCAAACTGGTTTTTATATTCATTCATAGTCTGTTATGACAATAAACTCCTGACTATAATCCAGAAAAGCAACTATGATCTAAATGATCGAAGTTATACAGGGTGATCAATCCAAATCGCTGGCGAATTCCTTGAACTTTTGGATCATAGTTGCATCATTGGGAATGATGAGATGAAGTTTAGATTAGGTATTAGAGTATTTGGCTTATAGTCAGAAGCTTTTGAGCTGGTCATATCATATCATGGCCGCTCTGATATATTTGTGGCGACTGTACATACCAAAAGTTTGTCTGACAGTGGTGAAAAAGAAATTGATAATTTATTTCAATAAATATTTTTAAGAATGTATTTCATTTTATTTCCTCGATGGCTTATAAATGGATAAATAAATAAATATCTTGGGACATCTTACACAAATCGACTCCCACGGTAAGCTCAATCAAGGCTTGTGATGTGGTTACCAGGCGACGATATATTTAATAGATACTTAAATACATAGACAACCATGACCAAAGAACAAATATTTGTGATAAATAAAATACACAAATAATGCCCTCGCCGGGATGCGAACCCGGAACCTCCAGCTTCGTAGGCAGGGTCACTACCAACTAGGCTACGGAGGCTGACAAAAGTTTACGAGAAGTGCAAAAAGCACATAAAATGGTGACTTGTACAGACGCCATCAAATATATCATAACATCCGGAGCTCTAAAAAATATCTGAACACGACTCTATCGTATGGCAATATAGGTATGTTCATTGTTCAGGGTGGTCCACGAAAGTATGAAGAAATAAAATGTTCTAAAAATCTTACCTCCACATGGCCTAACTTTTTGCTAAAAGTAGACTTTTTACCAAATGTATTGTTATGTTCAGATATTTTTGAACGCTCCGGACGCTACGATATATCTGATGGCGTCTGTAAGAACATAACAAGAGAGTCACGTTCTACTCCAGCATTTCACTAACCCAATATTACAAGGTTCTACGTTACCGCTTTGGGGTAATTAAATTTGGACCTTAGGCACTGGTCAAAAAGAAGTCTAGGCAAGTTGCCAAGCGCTAGCGCTTAGTAGCGTATCGTAGTTTTCCCTCTCTGTCACTCTTTCATATTAAAGCGACAAAGACAGTTAGCTGCGATTGACGATTAAGCGCTAGCGATTGCCAACTTGGGTAAGCATCCAGGTCTGATCCAAAACTTCGTTCAAATTAATCACATCATATGATTTTGGCCTATTTTAGATGGTGATACTTGGTGATATTTTCAGGACCCCCCCCCCCCCCCCCTAGCCAATATGACGTGTAATTTTTGCCAACTTAACTTAACTAAAGAAGTAGTCCTTGTAATAACACTTCAATTTACGTACTTTATTTAGCACACGTGATGGGAAAAAACTTTTTTTGCCAACTACGAGGTAAATATCCACAAAGTTTTAGAACTCAGTTCAGGATTTCACATCTGTTTATGTTTAGTATGCTGTTCAGCAGAGAGTGACAAAAAATGACACGTGATTTGTCCGGTGACCCCCCCCCCCCTCTGCTATGGTGATAATTTGTAATTTTTTCTTGACCCCCGCTCCCCCTATGCAGTATGACGTGATTAATGGACAAGCCCTATGATATGATAGTATTTTATACTTGAAACAGCACCTACGCATTTTTCTGGTGTTAATAAACCCTTTCCCATCCCTTTCCTTGATGGGCCATCTACAAAGATGGACTATATGCATGTTAAATTAAGTAAGTAGCATAAATAATACTTAATAAAATTTTCATCACACCTGTTCGGTAAGTGCGCCAATACGCTGCGGTGATTCGCGCCGTAGGTGCGTCATTACGTCCTAGTAGGCCGTTAAGGATTTTCATACAACATTACGTCGCACTAGCGCGGTCCGGCGCACGCCGAGATTTCTTTTATGAAAATGATTAAATTAAGTCATCCCTGATTTAGACCATTTTAGAGTAGTTTTGTGAAAATATATTGTTTTATTTACTTTTTTGCATCACAGGTGTGATGAAAAACATTGTGTGTACCACGGGCGGTACAAGAATTATGAACTCTACTTTCACACTCGTTCGCAAATTCTTACTTACCGCCCTAAATACACAATGTACTAAAGTAGCATAATTTTACATAAAACCAGCGTGACTCAGGTGACCGTAACCACGGCAATGACAGACAGAAAAAAGTTGATTCACCCATAAATGCCATTTACACCTCCTGCTTACTAAATTAAATAATATCTACGTTATTAAACTCTCAGCTATCTGCCTAATCTGGACTTGTTTACATATTTGTACAAAAAACTGAAGGACTTACCTCCTGCCGAGATTGCAATATTAGCTGTTTTTGTGATAAAGCATTATTATTAGCCATTTGTACCATGTTATTCACGGAACCTATTACTATCGTTATCGATAAAAACAGCGCACGTAAATTATTAGAGTTTAGTATAGAAAACAAAACGTGCCGTAGATATTATTTATTAAATGCAGTTCACTTGGTTACCTACCGATGAGGAAGTTACATGGACCTTGAAAACGTAAGATTTTCCTCAAACATGCAATGAAATGTTGTCATTACTTGCCTAAGAATAGGCTCGGAAGTATCCCATTTATGGCTTGTCAAACAGGAGAGGATTGTAATGGGATTTCATACAAACATTACAGGCTTGGGATTAGTTCAACTGGATTCCCGGCTTTAGGACATTAAATGTATAACCGAGTTTTAATCACATACGTGTGTTGGTAATTAAATAAACAAATTGATTGTTTTATTTTCCTTTCATTGCATGTTCGAGAAAAGAGCACTTGACAAGCTTCGGCTTCAGCGTGAATAAGAGCTTGCAGGCCTCATATTTGTATCCAGCCTTGAAGCCCTTATTTCCCGGCTTCTGCAGTAATGTACTATTGTCTGTTTCTTTATGGTATACATAATTCCAGTATTCTCATATGCAAGTATCTTGATATACATAGTAAATAGGTAGATGTCCAATTGTCCATGTTACGTGACTGTTCAAATTGTGTTGACATGGATATAATAATTATAAAACAAAATCCGGCGTTAGATACGAAAGAAAACCACTGACATCCTGTATATACATAATTTATTTCAATACATCTTTATAAGAATAACATTCTCTTTTTATTCAAATAGTGATTACAAGAATGGCTGTTCTTCTCAACATACAATTTTGGTATAAATTATCACATTGGTATCACAAAATTTATTAACAGGAAATAATAACAGTCCACTTGGAACGATGGCGCCTTCGCAAATAAGATATATTATTTTCTTTTTAAATAGTTGATCATTAAAGTATGGGTCATTTTTTTCAAAGTTGTCAACCAACACACATACTTTTTGTAATAGGTATTTTTTATAATTATGATTTCTACTCATAATCGTGAGCTCTTTCAATACTATTCGGACAAGTTTGGGCTTGTTCTACTCAGGATCACGAGCTCTTTCGATTCTAATAGGAGAAAAAAAAATGTCTCAAAATGTTTTTTCCATTACGATATATACTGTTTTTACGTTTTTAAAGGCGATAGCAATGAAAACTGTATGAAAATTATGGGACATATTTTTTCTCCTAACAAAATCAAATGAACTCGTGATTCTGAGTCGAATAAGCCTAAACTCAACCAAATTAAATAACAAGGTGATTTCAACAACGGTTTGTGAAAACGCCCTCATACAAAATG
>JALPQI010017301.1:0-20482 GCA_025490895.1 Thaumatotibia leucotreta
TTATTTATTGGGTTATTAGTGTACCGTTTCATTTTTTTGCTCCTGTTACAGGCAACACCCTGTATACTATTCATCACACTTGCTGTCTAAGCACGCCATTGCTTGCGTGCGTAGCGGGAGTAATAGAAAAGTCAGTACGTCATTTAATAATATTATGTCTTAAAACTTATTTTTTTGTAGGCAAATGTGATGAAAAACATTGTATGCATCACGGTCGGTAAGCGGAATACTGACTCGAGTCATAAAAGCCCTCCGCCTGACGGCGTCGAGCTTCTAACACTCGTTAGTAATTCCGTACTTACCTCCCTTGATGCACAATTGATTTTTTATTTTATTTTATTTTAGTTACATGGAAAACCAACAGCGCTATAATGTATCTATAAATAATAATAGAATCGCAAAGCCAATTACAGGTTCTCGCTAAGGGAACATACCCACACTGTGTGACCCTTTTTTAAGCGTTTTTTTTACCCCCCCCCCCCCCTCCCCCTGTTGACCAAGCATAGTATATGCCAAGACCCCCCCCCCCCCTTAGTTTTCACGTAGTATTTTTTGGTCTTTGAAAACTCGTACTGCGAGAGTGCAGGCGTAGGTTAAATAATAAATTTACATTGTAGAATTGTACTTTTAGTTACATTATTACAAAATAATCTCGAAATATACTAGTCACGTGACAAGATACCAGACCCCCCCCTCTCCCTCTGGTGACCAAGAGTGGTACTTTGACGGACCCCCTCCCCCCCTAAGCAGGTCACGTGGTATGGGTATGTTCCCTAATGTACTATTGTCTTTGCAGTCAGATCTCGAAGAGACAGACACTAGAGGCGAGTACATAGCGTCACAGCGCTTCCGTCGTCAGAAGAAACACCGACAGGCTCTAGCCAAGGAGTCCAAAGGGGAAATCGGGGGTGAGAAAGAGCGACTGAGCAAGTCGCAGAGAAGAACGCTCAAGAGGAAGGAGCAGCAGAAGGCTAAGGAGGCTGAGGTGAGGTTCACTGGCAGACAGCTCTATTTAAAAAAAAATACCTATGTGACACCGGTAAAAAAATATCTGCTCGCAGCACGTTTGGGAACCTACCCATACTACGTGACCTACTACTTACAGGCAGAGGCACTCTCCCTTGATGCATAACCTATAAAAACACTTAATAAATGTACTAAAATACATATAATTTCTTTAAAACCAAAAGTACAATTCTACAATTTAAATTTACTATTTAACCTACGCCTGGACTCTCGTAGTACGCGTTTTCAAAGACCTAATAATAATACGTGAAAACTAGGAGGGGGGAGGGGGGTCTTGGCATATACTGCGCTTGGTCACCAGGGGGGGGGGCTCAAAAACGCTTAAAAAAGGATCACGTAGTATGGGTATGTTCCCTTTGTGATCCAGTGGTAGTGGTATGTGCCAGTATAATACGATCGATTTCTTCATTGCATTTATATCAGCATATTTAATTGTGCTCACCTTTCTCTTTAAAATAGACAAGATAAAAAGTCCAAAACTCACTGCACTCGTTCTTATGTTTGCGGCTACGAACAAATAAAACATGGAAGCCGCACGCCATACTAAATTGCCTTTCAAAAACGGTCCTGAATTTTAGTTGACAAATGTCACCTCCTCTTCAATGCATCACGGTAATGAATTTCAATATCAACCTATAAAAACTTAAACCGCCATTTAAAAATAGTTGTGATTGGCCCGTCAAAGTTTTGATTGGCTTGTCAAAGATATTGCGCCGAAATTTGGGGTCGGTGTTAAAAAAAGCGCTATGGTCTGCCCATCTTGGCACAATTGAACAATTGTGTTTGGGGGTATTTTTGAGCTGGCGTTAGACGTCCATGTTATATATGGTCGCAGATTTGCGGTCTGCAACCCAAATGTTTGTCTGCCTAAGACGGTGTCCAAAACATATTTCCGATAATAAGCCGCTATGACTTTGACACCAGACTTAATAAAATGTACTTAGTAACACTTCATATCGTTCACCTTGTAAAAATCGTAAATGTTGAATATCTGTCTTCGTTATATAAATTACGTATTAATTAGAGTAGCAGAGATAGATGCGCGTAATTAACGATAACCTGTTTCGTGGCGCCACAAACTCGTGGCATGGCTGGTTTTTTTTAAACAAACTGTTTTCAGGCGAAGGCTTCGATGGAGCTGGCAACCCGCGAGTTGCGCTACGAGCGCGTAGCGTTCAACGACGTAGCGCATGTGCCGCCCGCGCTGCCCGCCCCGCGCCGCGCGCAGCGGACGCTCGGCGCCGCTAGAGTGAGTACAGTGACATCTCTCTAGCTCTGTGTCGCGCTACGAGTTGTCGTTCAACGACGTAGCGCACGCGCCGCCCGCGCTGCCCGCCCCGCGCCGCGCGCAGCGGACGCTCGGCGCCGCTAGAGTGAGTACAGTGACATCTCTCTAGCTCTGTGTCGCGCTACGAGTTGTCGTTCAACGACGTAGCGCACGCGCCGCCCGCGCTGCCCGCCCCGCGCCGCGCGCAGCGGACGCTCGGCGCCGCTAGAGTGAGTACAGTGACATCTCTCTAGCTCTGTGTCGCGCTACGAGTTGTCGTTCAACGACGTAGCGCACGCGCCGCCCGCGCTGCCCGCCCCGCGCCGCGCGCAGCGGACGCTCGGCGCCGCTAGAGTGAGTACAGTGACATCTCTCTAGCTCTGTGTCGCGCTACGAGTTGTCGTTCAACGACGTAGCGCACGCGCCGCCCGCGCTGCCCGCCCCGCGCCGCGCGCAGCGGACGCTCGGCGCCGCTAGAGTGAGTACAGTGACATCTCTCTAGCTCTGTGTCGCGCTACGAGTTGTCGTTCAACGACGTAGCGCACGCGCCGCCCGCGCTGCCCGCCCCGCGCCGCGCGCAGCGGACGCTCGGCGCCGCTAGAGTGAGTACAGTGACATCTCTCTAGCTCTGTGTCGCGCTACGAGTTGTCGTTCAACGACGTAGCGCACGCGCCGCCCGCGCTGCCCGCCCCGCGCCGCGCGCAGCGGACGCTCGGCGCCGCTAGAGTGAGTACAGTGACATCTCTCTAGCTCTGTGTCGCGCTACGAGTTGTCGTTCAACGACGTAGCGCACGCGCCGCCCGCGCTGCCCGCCCCGCGCCGCGCGCAGCGGACGCTCGGCGCCGCTAGAGTGAGTACAGTGACATCTCTCTAGCTCTGTGTCGCGCTACGAGTTGTCGTTCAACGACGTAGCGCACGCGCCGCCCGCGCTGCCCGCCCCGCGCCGCGCGCAGCGGACGCTCGGCGCCGCTAGAGTGAGTACAGTGACATCTCTCTAGCTCTGTGTCGCGCTACGAGTTGTCGTTCAACGACGTAGCGCACGCGCCGCCCGCGCTGCCCGCCCCGCGCCGCGCGCAGCGGACGCTCGGCGCCGCTAGAGTGAGTACAGTGACATCTCTCTAGCTCTGTGTCGCGCTACGAGTTGTCGTTCAACGACGTAGCGCACGCGCCGCCCGCGCTGCCCGCCCCGCGCCGCGCGCAGCGGACGCTCGGCGCCGCTAGAGTGAGTACAGTGACATCTCTCTAGCTCTGTGTCGCGCTACGAGTTGTCGTTCAACGACGTAGCGCACGCGCCGCCCGCGCTGCCCGCCCCGCGCCGCGCGCAGCGGACGCTCGGCGCCGCTAGAGTGAGTACAGTGACATCTCTCTAGCTCTGTGTCGCGCTACGAGTTGTCGTTCAACGACGTAGCGCACGCGCCGCCCGCGCTGCCCGCCCCGCGCCGCGCGCAGCGGACGTGAGGCGCCGCTAGAGTGAGTACAGTGACATCTCTCTAGCTCTGTGTCGCGCTACGAGTTGTCGTTCAACGACGTAGCGCACGCGCCGCCCGCGCTGCCCGCCCCGCGCCGCGCGCAGCGGACGCTCGGCGCCGCTAGAGTGAGTACAGTGACATCTCTCTAGCTCTGTGTCGCGCTACGAGTTGTCGTTCAACGACGTAGCGCACGCGCCGCCCGCGCTGCCCGCCCCGCGCCGCGCGCAGCGGACGCTCGGCGCCGCTAGAGTGAGTACAGTGACATCTCTCTAGCTCTGTGTCGCGCTACGAGTTGTCGTTCAACGACGTAGCGCACGCGCCGCCCGCGCTGCCCGCCCCGCGCCGCGCGCAGCGGACGCTCGGCGCCGCTAGAGTGAGTACAGTGACATCTCTCTAGCTCTGTGTCGCGCTACGAGTTGTCGTTCAACGACGTAGCGCACGCGCCGCCCGCGCTGCCCGCCCCGCGCCGCGCGCAGCGGACGTGAGGCGCCGCTAGAGTGAGTACAGTGACATCTCTCTAGCTCTGTGTCGCGCTACGAGTTGTCGTTCAACGACGTAGCGCATGCGCCGCCCGCGCTGCCCGCCCCGCGCCGCGCGCAGCGGACGTGAGGCGCCGCTAGAGTGAGTACAGTGACATCTCTCTAGCTCTGTGTCGCGCTACGAGTTGTCGTTCAACGACGTAGCGCACGCGCCGCCCGCGCTGCCCGCCCCGCGCCGCGCGCAGCGGACGTGAGGCGCCGCTAGAGTGAGTACAGTGACATCTCTCTAGCTCTGTGTCGCGCTACGAGTTGTCGTTCAACGACGTAGCGCACGCGCCGCCCGCGCTGCCCGCCCCGCGCCGCGCGCAGCGGACGCTCGGCGCCGCTAGAGTGAGTACAGTGACATCTCTCTAGCTCTGTGTCGCGCTACGAGTTGTCGTTCAACGACGTAGCGCACGCGCCGCCCGCGCTGCCCGCCCCGCGCCGCGCGCAGCGGACGCTCGGCGCCGCTAGAGTGAGTACAGTGACATCTCTCTAGCTCTGTGTCGCGCTACGAGTTGTCGTTCAACGACGTAGCGCACGCGCCGCCCGCGCTGCCCGCCCCGCGCCGCGCGCAGCGGACGCTCGGCGCCGCTAGAGTGAGTACAGTGACATCTCTCTAGCTCTGTGTCGCGCTACGAGTTGTCGTTCAACGACGTAGCGCACGCGCCGCCCGCGCTGCCCGCCCCGCGCCGCGCGCAGCGGACGCTCGGCGCCGCTAGAGTGAGTACAGTGACATCTCTCTAGCTCTGTGTCGCGCTACGAGTTGTCGTTCAACGACGTAGCGCACGCGCCGCCCGCGCTGCCCGCCCCGCGCCGCGCGCAGCGGACGTGAGGCGCCGCTAGAGTGAGTACAGTGACATCTCTCTAGCTCTGTGTCGCGCTACGAGTTGTCGTTCAACGACGTAGCGCACGCGCCGCCCGCGCTGCCCGCCCCGCGCCGCGCGCAGCGGACGTGAGGCGCCGCTAGAGTGAGTACAGTGACATCTCTCTAGCTCTGTGTCGCGCTACGAGTTGTCGTTCAACGACGTAGCGCACGCGCCGCCCGCGCTGCCCGCCCCGCGCCGCGCGCAGCGGACGCTCGGCGCCGCTAGAGTGAGTACAGTGACATCTCTCTAGCTCTGTGTCGCGCTACGAGTTGTCGTTCAACGACGTAGCGCACGCGCCGCCCGCGCTGCCCGCCCCGCGCCGCGCGCAGCGGACGCTCGGCGCCGCTAGAGTGAGTACAGTGACATCTCTCTAGCTCTGTGTCGCGCTACGAGTTGTCGTTCAACGACGTAGCGCACGCGCCGCCCGCGCTGCCCGCCCCGCGCCGCGCGCAGCGGACGCTCGGCGCCGCTAGAGTGAGTACAGTGACATCTCTCTAGCTCTGTGTCGCGCTACGAGTTGTCGTTCAACGACGTAGCGCACGCGCCGCCCGCGCTGCCCGCCCCGCGCCGCGCGCAGCGGACGTGAGGCGCCGCTAGAGTGAGTACAGTGACATCTCTCTAGCTCTGTGTCGCGCTACGAGTTGTCGTTCAACGACGTAGCGCACGCGCCGCCCGCGCTGCCCGCCCCGCGCCGCGCGCAGCGGACGTGAGGCGCCGCTAGAGTGAGTACAGTGACATCTCTCTAGCTCTGTGTCGCGCTACGAGTTGTCGTTCAACGACGTAGCGCACGCGCCGCCCGCGCTGCCCGCCCCGCGCCGCGCGCAGCGGACGCTCGGCGCCGCTAGAGTGAGTACAGTGACATCTCTCTAGCTCTGTGTCGCGCTACGAGTTGTCGTTCAACGACGTAGCGCACGCGCCGCCCGCGCTGCCCGCCCCGCGCCGCGCGCAGCGGACGCTCGGCGCCGCTAGAGTGAGTACAGTGACATCTCTCTAGCTCTGTGTCGCGCTACGAGTTGTCGTTCAACGACGTAGCGCACGCGCCGCCCGCGCTGCCCGCCCCGCGCCGCGCGCAGCGGACGCTCGGCGCCGCTAGAGTGAGTACAGTGACATCTCTCTAGCTCTGTGTCGCGCTACGAGTTGTCGTTCAACGACGTAGCGCACGCGCCGCCCGCGCTGCCCGCCCCGCGCCGCGCGCAGCGGACGTGAGGCGCCGCTAGAGTGAGTACAGTGACATCTCTCTAGCTCTGTGTCGCGCTACGAGTTGTCGTTCAACGACGTAGCGCACGCGCCGCCCGCGCTGCCCGCCCCGCGCCGCGCGCAGCGGACGTGAGGCGCCGCTAGAGTGAGTACAGTGACATCTCTCTAGCTCTGTGTCGCGCTACGAGTTGTCGTTCAACGACGTAGCGCACGCGCCGCCCGCGCTGCCCGCCCCGCGCCGCGCGCAGCGGACGTGAGGCGCCGCTAGAGTGAGTACAGTGACATCTCTCTAGCTCTGTGTCGCGCTACGAGTTGTCGTTCAACGACGTAGCGCACGCGCCGCCCGCGCTGCCCGCCCCGCGCCGCGCGCAGCGGACGTGAGGCGCCGCTAGAGTGAGTACAGTGACATCTCTCTAGCTCTGTGTCGCGCTACGAGTTGTCGTTCAACGACGTAGCGCACGCGCCGCCCGCGCTGCCCGCCCCGCGCCGCGCGCAGCGGACGCTCGGCGCCGCTAGAGTGAGTACAGTGACATCTCTCTAGCTCTGTGTCGCGCTACGAGTTGTCGTTCAACGACGTAGCGCACGCGCCGCCCGCGCTGCCCGCCCCGCGCCGCGCGCAGCGGACGCTCGGCGCCGCTAGAGTGAGTACAGTGACATCTCTCTAGCTCTGTGTCGCGCTACGAGTTGTCGTTCAACGACGTAGCGCACGCGCCGCCCGCGCTGCCCGCCCCGCGCCGCGCGCAGCGGACGCTCGGCGCCGCTAGAGTGAGTACAGTGACATCTCTCTAGCTCTGTGTCGCGCTACGAGTTGTCGTTCAACGACGTAGCGCACGCGCCGCCCGCGCTGCCCGCCCCGCGCCGCGCGCAGCGGACGCTCGGCGCCGCTAGAGTGAGTACAGTGACATCTCTCTAGCTCTGTGTCGCGCTACGAGTTGTCGTTCAACGACGTAGCGCACGCGCCGCCCGCGCTGCCCGCCCCGCGCCGCGCGCAGCGGACGCTCGGCGCCGCTAGAGTGAGTACAGTGACATCTCTCTAGCTCTGTGTCGCGCTACGAGTTGTCGTTCAACGACGTAGCGCACGCGCCGCCCGCGCTGCCCGCCCCGCGCCGCGCGCAGCGGACGCTCGGCGCCGCTAGAGTGAGTACAGTGACATCTCTCTAGCTCTGTGTCGCGCTACGAGTTGTCGTTCAACGACGTAGCGCACGCGCCGCCCGCGCTGCCCGCCCCGCGCCGCGCGCAGCGGACGCTCGGCGCCGCTAGAGTGAGTACAGTGACATCTCTCTAGCTCTGTGTCGCGCTACGAGTTGTCGTTCAACGACGTAGCGCACGCGCCGCCCGCGCTGCCCGCCCCGCGCCGCGCGCAGCGGACGCTCGGCGCCGCTAGAGTGAGTACAGTGACATCTCTCTAGCTCTGTGTCGCGCTACGAGTTGTCGTTCAACGACGTAGCGCACGCGCCGCCCGCGCTGCCCGCCCCGCGCCGCGCGCAGCGGACGCTCGGCGCCGCTAGAGTGAGTACAGTGACATCTCTCTAGCTCTGTGTCGCGCTACGAGTTGTCGTTCAACGACGTAGCGCACGCGCCGCCCGCGCTGCCCGCCCCGCGCCGCGCGCAGCGGACGCTCGGCGCCGCTAGAGTGAGTACAGTGACATCTCTCTAGCTCTGTGTCGCGCTACGAGTTGTCGTTCAACGACGTAGCGCACGCGCCGCCCGCGCTGCCCGCCCCGCGCCGCGCGCAGCGGACGCTCGGCGCCGCTAGAGTGAGTACAGTGACATCTCTCTAGCTCTGTGTCGCGCTACGAGTTGTCGTTCAACGACGTAGCGCACGCGCCGCCCGCGCTGCCCGCCCCGCGCCGCGCGCAGCGGACGCTCGGCGCCGCTAGAGTGAGTACAGTGACATCTCTCTAGCTCTGTGTCGCGCTACGAGTTGTCGTTCAACGACGTAGCGCACGCGCCGCCCGCGCTGCCCGCCCCGCGCCGCGCGCAGCGGACGCTCGGCGCCGCTAGAGTGAGTACAGTGACATCTCTCTAGCTCTGTGTCGCGCTACGAGTTGTCGTTCAACGACGTAGCGCACGCGCCGCCCGCGCTGCCCGCCCCGCGCCGCGCGCAGCGGACGCTCGGCGCCGCTAGAGTGAGTACAGTGACATCTCTCTAGCTCTGTGTCGCGCTACGAGTTGTCGTTCAACGACGTAGCGCACGCGCCGCCCGCGCTGCCCGCCCCGCGCCGCGCGCAGCGGACGCTCGGCGCCGCTAGAGTGAGTACAGTGACATCTCTCTAGCTCTGTGTCGCGCTACGAGTTGTCGTTCAACGACGTAGCGCACGCGCCGCCCGCGCTGCCCGCCCCGCGCCGCGCGCAGCGGACGCTCGGCGCCGCTAGAGTGAGTACAGTGACATCTCTCTAGCTCTGTGTCGCGCTACGAGTTGTCGTTCAACGACGTAGCGCACGCGCCGCCCGCGCTGCCCGCCCCGCGCCGCGCGCAGCGGACGCTCGGCGCCGCTAGAGTGAGTACAGTGACATCTCTCTAGCTCTGTGTCGCGCTACGAGTTGTCGTTCAACGACGTAGCGCACGCGCCGCCCGCGCTGCCCGCCCCGCGCCGCGCGCAGCGGACGTGAGGCGCCGCTAGAGTGAGTACAGTGACATCTCTCTAGCTCTGTGTCGCGCTACGAGTTGGCGTTCAACGACGTCGCGCACGCGAGAATGAGTTACAATACTGTCAATGTAACCAGAAGGGCCATATGGCATCGTACACGATAAGCCATAAGTCATGTGACCAGACTTATACGACACCCACGAGAAGAGTTGGGGTGCTAAGGTTACTGCTGTCACCACACCGCACTGGAGTATCAGTGTAGTTTATAAACTAACCACATGAGCGTAGCCATAATGACAAGTTAAAGTTCTTGGTGTGGACATTTCTCCAAGCGTTTCAATCGTTGTGATTTCGGTGGCAGCCTTATCACACGAATCCCTTGAGAGATGTACTTGACAACTATCAAGATATCAAAAAAATTGTGAGATACCCACGTAAATCGGGTAATAATGTTGCCACCGAAGTCACGGATTGTAAAATTATGTCACATTTCAGCCGGGCCGCCGCGACTTGCTCCTAAGCAGCATGCTCAAGCCGACTCAATCAACGCCAAAGCCGACCACCACTCAACCAAGCTCGAAGACTCAAGCCAAAGCCCAGATAAACGCGGCCGAGCTCATGCGCCGCGAGCGAGCGCGCATGGCGGCCGTCGACGCGTATCGAGCGCTGAAGAAACAAAAGGCCGCTGAGAAATCTAACCGGTGACGTGTTTCTAATACTGATATAAGTGTCTTAAAAAACTGTGAACCTTATGTGACAAAAAAGAGGATCTCCTCCACTTAGTCCTAGAGTGTAAAATCAACGAACAACCTACATTGGATCTCTCAAAAGAAATCCGGTGCTCTGCGTGGGATCTCCTCTTCTTTTTTCATCAAATCTTAAGCTCAGGGTTCTCTTCCGAACATAGCGATACATTTTTTAAGGTTTATTATACGCTCACTGAACCTAAGAATATTATAAAAATAATCCTTAAGTGTTAGTCCTAATGTCTAACGTGTAAATCTGATTGTTAATATTTTTAAGCCGACTTAATCATAAGTATGGCTTACAAAATAAATAAAATTAAAAAAAAGGCCACGACATTGGTCTAAGGCGACCAGCGGTGAGCGAATCCATGAGTTGGAGCTGGATCCCGATATGGGTACACCCTCTCGCACGTATGGTTTTCCGCTAAGCCGGTCGCCTTAGACCAATGCCGGGCCTTTATGCTTTCCGTTCTGGACTTGCTTGGGCTCATTTGAATTAGAATCACGTGCTGATTCGATCTAGATATGTAATAAGAATTTTTTCAACTTTATTTCCTGCCGAGTTAGTAAACATTTTATTGACATTTTCTCTTGTATGGCTCGATCTTACGGGGATAAACGTTTTGTATAAACTTAGCATACGTTTTGAACTGTTACTATCATTCATCAACTGTTACAGTCAAGTGCAAAAATAAGTATCGAAAGAATCCGCTTATAAATATTTTACGACGTTCTTATTACACAGAATTAAAGTCCACTGGGACATATTTTTGTGTACACCTTATTTTGTCTTTGACTGTACTTTATCATGCTTCAAATATATGTTGATAGACATTTTAAGACCTAGTTATTGCGTTTATACATACGAGGGACAGGTTGATTCATCAGCGCTGGCACTAATGGATAGTCGGTAAGTTAGTGGAGTTTAAGTGGATTTTTATAGAAAATAAATATTAAATTATTGGAAAATTTAATGATTGTTTCATTATTTATGTTTGCCATGTTTTAGGGTTCCGTAGCCAAAATGGCAAAAACGGAACCCTTATAGATTCGTCATGTCCGTCTATCCGTCTGTCACAGCCGATTTACTCGGAAACTATAAATGCTACAGTGATGAAATTTGGTAAGTAAATGTGTTGTATGAACTGCTACAAAATTATGATACAATATTGTAAAAAAATAATTGGGGTTGGGGCCCACCATACATGTAACTGAGGGATAGATTTTTTTTTTTAGATGTATATAAGCGTGTGAGGTGTGAATAGAAAGGTCTTTGAAAATGATATAAAGGTTTTTAAATCATATTTTTATTTAAGCAAACCGTTTTCGAGATATCAGCTGTCAAAGTCTGAAAAATGTGTCCCCCCCCCCATCTATTTTTTAAACTACGTGGTATAAAATGGGCAATGTGGGCACTTGCCCCCCCCTTTACACTGGACTTAGGTATGCCGAGGTGATGTTTTAAGTATGAAATACAATCGTATCATAGGTCAGTGCCCCCCCCCCCCCCCCCCCCTGAACGAAGTAACGAAGTCCTGTATCCTCGCCTGACACTGACTAATAAAATTGTTTATTGCTTGCATTCTTGCCTCGCTCCACATTCCTAGCACACATCCTTCCCTTGTTTTCTATTTACTAAAACCTCGTTCTGTTGTGTTCTTTCCGCTATAGTTGCCGATTTGTAAGAATGAACTTTTGAGAGTTTTGAGCCTTATACAAGGTGCCCACGAGGAAAGGGAAAAATTCTAACAGCATATTCCTGATACTAAAAGAAGCAAAAATTGTTAAATGAGTTTTGGTCAAATCTGCAAAAAAAAGTTTTTTTTGATGTTTAAATTTTTATATGTCTTCAAATAAACGTCTCAGAGTAAGGTCGTATGCTGTTCAAAACCGCCTGGCATTGTACGTACTTACTCTGAGACGTTTATTTGAAGACATATAAAAATTTCGAGTATACAGGATGAAGTTTATACCTCATCAACTGTGCGTTTTCTAATTGATCTGTCATATACTTCAGCTTATTGTAATCGTCTGTCAATTTTTTTTAAGATGTACAATAAATAAACTTTATCCTATTAAATTTTCAAATTTACACAAACAACTTTTGAAACCACAATTTACTAAACAGTTCAAAAAATAAAGGGGCTGATGACGTGCAGGGCTGACGCCTGTCAGGTCATGGCTATTGCTCTTAGAATGCCATAAACCGTAAGTATACAAAATTCTAACCTTACAGGGAGACCGTTACTCCCAGGGTTCACTGGCTCTCCAGCTAGGCGATAAGAAAACCGCTATGTCCTGCCCATATTGGCACGATTGAACAATTGTTTTTGGGGACATTTTTGAGCTGGCGTAAGACGTCCATGTTATAATATTAATTATGGCCGCAGGATTTACGAGTAAAAGTAGTACTCGAACATGTTCGTGACTAATGAATGATGGGTCGTGCTTGTTTAAAGATCTGCATTCCAGTGCTCGGTTTCCATAAAAACCTGGGTAATGGTGACACACTGTAGGTACATAATAAGGACTGTTCATTTTACTAAGCGGACATGAAAAACCTCACGTAAATATTTTTTTCTTTTATCATATTTTATTTTTATTTGTGAAATATTATTTAACTAAAAATAGACAAATAATAAGTAATGTCTCAATTAATATATTAATTATCGGCAACTACATTTTAGACTACTGTTTGGCCACGAAACTTATGTTCTGCAAACTACTTTTTGACATTTTACGACTAGTTGCGAACTGTACACGTTTGAATTTTTTCAATGATTTAGTTTTTCGTCTATAGTATCTTAAGTGTACCTTCACAATAGGCCATTGCCGCTATATAGGATGAAGATGAAGACAATTTTATGGATGTCGTCTTTTTAAACAAATTCTATGATTATCTAATTAAATAGCTCTAATGTCTAACCCTTATGATGTGCCCTTGCCAAATTAGACCAAAATAACCGGTGAGAGATAAGTACCTACTATGTCTTCGATAGACATAAAAAAACCGATTTTGGATGCAATATTTTCTATAAATATCCCAGCTAACTTGGCCCTGTTGCGAAATAGGAAGCAGTTAAAAGACCATATAATCAAATTGGCTGCCAAGCAAGGGCGTTCTTCCCGAAATTGTTTTTTTTGTATGATTTTCTACTCAGACACATACTCTTCTACGACAGGATGACAGTATTAGGACTGCGGTAATGTCATTACTATCATATTTTAGGTACCTTTTGTGGGCCACCAAAATGCAAAAATTCCATACTTTTTTAGTGAAACGACGTAAAGTTCAATAGCCAATTTTAAGGTATGCAACTAAGATTTCTGTGTTTAGACTTCGGTGAATCTTCAAGCATATGACACTCTCTACATTGTTTAATGATTTAGTATAACGTCGGCTTAAAATGTCCTAGATATTTGCAATCTTTCACAGTGAATATTTTTCTGTACACCATTGTGCAGAATCAATTTACGATTATCAAATTGAATATGTCTTATCAGATATAGTAATGGATATTTGAAAAGCAAACATATATCAATTGAAAAAAATGGCTTTGCTAATTTCATGGCTGTAAACTGTTCATCGATCGATTTTAAAACCGATGTATAATAGACGTTTAAGTGTGTCGTCTTAGTAAAATGAACAGTCCTTATATCCCACAACACAAGCTCTAAGTTGTCAGCCTCCGTTGCCTAGTTGGTTTGGTATTAGTGTACCTACCCTGTCAAAAATGCTGGAGGTTCCGGGTTCGAGTCTCGGCGAGGGCATTATTTGTGTACTGTCACACATATCGATACCTTTGGGTTCAATTGTCGTAAAGGACAAAATGCAGGTTTTCAGGAGAAGCAAAAAACTAATTTTTTTTTAGAAAACTGTCAATAACTTTTTTGTTTTTTGATCTATATTTGTGATGAGTATATGAAAACAATGTAGATTGCTGGTATCTTTGACCTGGTGTAGCAATCGTAGTGATAAGCTAAACGGCTTAGAAGTTAGATGTTGTAAAGGACATGTTAAAATGCTATGTATGTCCTTTACACCCACGATTTTTTTGAGCAATTAGATTTGATAGGGTCGTAAATGACCGTCTTAGATATTTTTCTTACAAATTTGGGGCGTAAATGTAGGTGAAATGGTACAAATAGCGACTGTTTTCCGCTTAATTTACTCAAAACACATTTAAAACATTTATTAAAACGTAGGAAATATGGCGAATGAAAGCCGAATTAGAGTTGTAATATATTTTTCTCTAAATATTTAGTCATTACAAAGAAGTAGACAATTTATATGTATGGAAACACTATTTGTTTCAAAACAACAACATTTTTGCAACAATTTTAAAGTTATTGTTTCAGTGCTGCGCTGTCTCAATAGTAGTTTAAACTTATAAGCTATTACTTCTAACAGGAAACGCGTTCGTAGTGTCATCATCAGCCTATATCAGTCCACTGCTGAACAACGGCCTTTCCTTAGCATATACGTATGAACGCATTAGGAGGTAAATGCCCATAATCGCCACGCTGGGCAAGTGGGTTGGCGATCGCAGTACTGTGTCCACTATCATGATACTGCTGCCCATTATTAATCTTCAATAAGTAAACGGTCAGTGACACTTAAAACCCTTAGCCAACTCTTACCACGGAATAGTTGGGGTGGTGACAAATGCATTCCTACTACCGTCATCACACGCACACAGGGCACGGTTTCGTAGTATATGTAAAGAACAAACACTAGGTAATGGTAATAGTAAAGTTTAATAAGTAACTCTTCAAGTAGTTCATGCTGATGTGATGTGGCACAGGTAGTAATTGTAAGACTTTACAAGAAAGAAGAACTAGAAATACCTACGGGTTAAGTTCCTCGGTCCTGAAGGCACAGATTGTACCTATTTCTAGAATTTAACTTCTAGATACGATTATATTAATGTTTTCAGATATTACTTTATTTCTACTCAAGATCCAAAATTACTGTCACATATATGTATAAACTAGGTTCTTGGACAGTGGCTGATTACAGTTTACTGATTACCTTTAGTGTATTTTATTTACATAAATACAAAAGCGGTTTTTGTTAGATTTAAAAGTTGTGTGGATTTATATTGATTTGACATAAAATTAATATATTTTCCATACGTTAAATGTGTACAAACGTGTGTGTGTATTCAATGTGTCTTGTATGTGTACAAACAAATTTATGGTAATAAATAACAACAAAAATTATATCAGTCCTTTACCACCCTGATCATTCAATAGTATTTGTATTTATAAGAAATATAAGAATTAATTTTTTGTGCCGGTCGTAAAGGAGGACGAAGAGAAAACTTGTTCTTTAAGCCCTAGTTGGCCATAGAACTACAGAAAGTAATCGTAAAAAAGTAAGGGCGTAAAGGACAACACATAACGTATTAGGTCACTTACGACACTATTTTTATTTGTCCATTTCCTTTACGACACAGATAATTATTAATAAAAAATGACTTGATATTTACGCCCCATTCTCTAAGCTATTTTTGCAAGTCCATAGTAGAAAATCTTGGTCGTAAAGGCAACTTTTTAAGAGATATCGAAATTTTAACTATACAGATCGATAGCGCTTGAAATTCTGAACAAAACTGTATATATAACTCATTTTCGCCAAATGTCCTTTACGACAATTGAACCCAAAGGTATCGATATTTGTTCATTGGTCATGGCTGTCTATGTATTTTTTAAGTATTTAGGTATATCTATCTATTATAAATATCGCCGCTTGGTACCCACATCACAAGCCTTAACTGAGCTTATCGTGGGACTAGGTAGATTTGTGTAAGATGACCCAAGATACTTATTTATTATTATTTATGCTAGCAATCTAATAAACTGTCTAGGTAACAGTTTATTGCTCACATCTTTACCACGCACCACATTCTTATAGTTCGTTTTTTTAGCATTAGAGAGAACATAAAAGCAGGAAGCTGAAGGTCTTTTATTTGCGACATTTTATGTCTGATACAGCGCCATCAAAAAATACTAACAACTTTATTTTCGTTACTAAAATTGTTTAAAATGTTTATATTAAAATAATGCTTACAGAAATATATTTATCTTAAAAGGATTTAATTTCATCTGTGTTATTTCAAATTTCTTATTTCAGTTCCGGAAGTATAATAAAAAACCTTATTATTCTTTAGGTTTTGTAAACAGTCTGCGGTTTGGGAGCATGTCATGGATGGACCAAATCATTCTATTAAGTTTGACAAGCCTTTGGTTCTCGTTAAGGAGAAGAGACACATTCCTAGAATGTTGCGTGAGGCCATTGAGATAATGAAATATCCAAACTTTAATAGGATAGAAAGAAGCTTTTCTCTACCATCAGCTTGGGATCCAGTAGTGCATCTGATAAAGGAACAGTCTAGACATAAACCGTGAGGCTGATGTGTTTTGACAACCCCCAATTTTTCTAAATTATTTTAAATTTCCTTATGAATCAAAATTGTATGTTTCGGTTTAATGCATGATGATCTTAAGATGTACTACAAATATATTTTGAAAAGAGTTGTCCCGCTGAGTTTCTTGCCGGTCCCAATATTGGGATACCTTCCTAACAATACAATCATACAAAGGAAGGGAATACTTCTCAGTCAGAGGCGTAGGGATAGAACCGGCGTAGATTATTAATTTTTTGTCTCTTGTCTTCATTCTGAAAATACTTGTAATGAATAACTACCTTAATTTTCAAATTTAGTATGTACATCCACCCTTAAAATTTATTGTCTGTGGATTAGTATATTTTTCTTTGTGGGTAGGTTTGTACTTATCTTTCTTATTTTGATGGAGGTAGATCAAATTTCCTCCATTGTCAGTCATCCGCAGACGACGAACCCTATAAAGTATTCGAAACGTCTTATTTAAAATTAGTTCGAAATTAAAATTAGTTAAATATACGCGAGTTTATTCGTTTTCATAGTTTTAAATCTCGCGGTAACCGAAGAAAATATTAAGTATTATGCTATTTTTTCGTCTTTTGTGATCATTGAACGTTTTCGTAATTAAACCAATATACAGGGGCCCTGGCAGGGCCAGAGCTCAAGCTTAGTATGACGGGCTCCTGCCACAATACAGGCTATACAACTAACCTCCTTATTTATAAACGCCTCTTAACTTAAGTCGCTAAGTATTGTTTATCACTTTCGCTCTTGTGGCCATATTATTAAGACCGAAAGGGTTTATGAATACTTAGATACACTCCGTATAAAACCGATTGAACATGGTCGATCTGTATTTAGGGGTATGGAAATAAACGTCTCGACCTTAGGTTTCCGCTTCTGGAATTCCGCGGTTTCGATCAAGTAAGTATGTAGGTTTTGGGTTGGAATCGGCATTAAGAATAAATAGGTTAACCACTGATTGAGGATGATATGTAACGCTATCGCTTATGATATGCGCCAGCGGCTAACAACCAACAAATCCGACCCGAACTATATGAGACCAGTAGGCGCCCGGCCGCTGATCGCGCACGTAGGGACTACACATACGAAAGGTTAATAGTGATACTAATCAGTGACTGTGAAACGTAAACAACTGAACTTATAAGAAAAACTGGGATTTATGTCGATAAAGTAGCTAGAATGTTTAGTAAATTGACTATTCAATTACGCCGGCGGCTTACAAAACGTGTCGCTTTATCTATTTTTTGCGGATACATATTCCTACTGAGTCCGTTGTCGCCGGATCTTTACTTCATACATTGGGGTCCTTTAGAAGACATAGCGTGCCATTACATAGAGTTGGAGGATACTTTACCAAGAGCGGACAGCGAGGAGTTTCTCCCGCCGTCCCGCTCAATATTTTTTCACGAGACATCTTGTAAGGGAAATCTGGATTCGCGACAAGCTTGTGCGGTTGAATCTGCCGCCCGCGCGCACCCCGAATGGCAAGTGAACGTGCTTTTCGCCGCTCACGTGTCTAAACACGCATTAACTTCAGGTAGCTTAGCGCTACTAAAGAATTTCACGAATATAAAGCTGACTAGAGTGCATGTAACTAGTTACGCTAAGAAAACTCCGTTGGAAGAGATGATCGCTGGTGGAGCGTTGAATAGGACTCGTTGGCGTGTCTCGCACACGTCTGATGTGTTGCGGTATTTGTCGTTGTACAAGTTTGGAGGGGTGTATTTAGACTTGGATGTGGTGGTGGCGAAGGCCCTGGATCCGCTGGTGAGGAACTGGGCGGCGAGAGAGACGGATAGGGCGGTGGCTGCCGGGGCGCTATCGTTTTCTAGAGACGAGCTCGGGAGGAGGTTCGCTGAGGCGGCTATCAGGTGAGTTGGGAGCTGACGTGATCGAAAATACCTATGTCATGTTTATATATTACTTTGAGTCGCAAAACGTTCAATTAACTAAAGACCGAAGACCTGGCGCCTTCGTCCCACAACGCATCAGTATTGCGATACAACGGGAAAATGCTGCCAGCATCCTCGGTACAATGCCACAACTGCCACAAGGGCCAATCTTAAGACATAAGGTAGGTTAGTTAGATTTGATTTTTGAAAATAAATAATATTTTTTATATTGCGAGATTCCCGAAACGTGTGCGGAATTTTTAATTATCATTGTACGTATACAATCTGCGACCAATTATACAGGGTGTTTTTTTTTCGACCGTTCAAATTCTACGTAGTGAATGTGTAGGTCATACTGACCAACTTTTACTATGGGGACAAAGTCGAAATCGCGAAAAAAAAATCAGCTGTTTCATACATTTCGGCCGGCGTAATGCCGCCAATTTGTATGAAACAGCTGATTTTTTTTTCGCGATTTCGACGTTGTCCCCATAGTAAAAGTTGGTGAGTATGACCTACACATTCACTATGTAGAATTTGAACGGTCGAAAAAAAAACACCCTGTATAACATGGACGTCTAACGCCTGCTCAAAAATGTTCAATTGTGCTGACGGGCAGGACATAGCCCTTTTCGTGACACCTAGCGATGGGTCGTTCCCGGTAGGTAACTTACCCAACACAGTATGGGGAATATTCCTAAATAGAAACTTCCCTGATAGTAACATTGGGAAATTACCGGGAACGACCCATCACTAGTGACACCGCGCATATTTCGCCAATCAACCCTTTGATTTGATGGACCAATCACAACTTTGATGGACCAATCACAAGTATTTTTTCCCCTCACTAGCTCGTCAAGTGCTCGTTTATCCTTTAATACGAACGTGTAAAAACGCATATTATTCACTTGTGTGGCAAAGTAATGACCTTGGTTTTGGAATAACAAAACGTAAAATGCTCATGGAAATTGTTCCATATTAATGATAATTATAGTTATTTATTATACAAGGGGGCAAAGTTGTTGTTTAACTGTCGTGCCAATATTGAGACCTGAGCTAGCGAAAGATTCCAAAATTGAGCCACGAGCGTAGCGAGTGGTTCAAAAACTGGAATCTTGAGCAATGCGAAGGTCTCAAGGCACGAGAGTTGAACAAACTTTGCCGCCAAGTGTAATACAACTTTTTTCCCCTCACTGTCGCGAGGAAATATGATTACAAATCTCATCCAAATGTAAATTAACTTAAAGAAACCATTTAAAACTCAATGTCGAAACGTATCGTAGAATAGAGTTACTTCTGGAAATTAAATATAGCCAATGGCTTACAAAGTCACCCATGAGAACGACCAATTTAACATGTGAGCTCCGATTGCGCATGTTTACTACGGTCATACAGATCCACTTATACTAGGCAGTAGGGGGCTATAGGAATTAGAGCAATGTCAAATTACTTTATTCACTAGAGTGTAAAAAGCGTTTTTACCCGCTCGTATTAAACGATAAACGAGCGCTTTACGAGCTAGTGAGGGGAAAAATAATTTGTTTGAGAATTTAGTGTAAAATACAAACCTTTATATAATATGATGATTTTAACATATAAATCCTAAAATTTCATAAGTAACAATTGTTTTAGTGAATTATGATAAGATCGGGTTAAAGAATTTATTCATCTCAAAAGAAATTTTACATTTCACTGGATGAGACTTATAATATAACATGCATAACATTTTCGCCAGTGAGCGTTGATTAATACACAGGTACATATAATTTATAACTTAAAAGGTCGAAAGTAATATATAATAATATACATTTACATTTCTAAAGAAACACATCATTTAAATTTACTATGTATATCTATTAAAGTACTTATTATTATTAAGGCGAGGTAAGCGTAGAATTCCCGTTTGTTTCTTTCAGTTTTCTTAATAATACTACTTCCTTATGAAGTAAAACTGATATATGTTACATTTGAGAACTTGATCTATCCCGCATTGATTAGTATTAGGTATTTAAACAAACTTCGCCCTATAAAAAACGATCCCAAACATAGGGCTAATCTCTGCATGAAAACTCATTTTGCCAAGAAACTACACAATTTTACCAAGAAAAAAATATATCAGAAGAAACGTCAAAGTCTGTGTCTACGGTTAACGAGAAGAAATCATTAATATTGGAAGAATTATATTTCATAGTACAAAATATGTGAAATTATTCTCCCGGATCGCTCCTGCTATCATCTTTCAGTCCCAATCGGGACCTGTTGGAGGGAGGACGTACGTCAATTTTGCGCACCGCTGTCGTCAACCAAACTATCTTTAAGATTGGTGTGATAACACATAAAAAAAAGTTATCGTCACTGGGGCTTCGGAGACTGAATAAACATAAGTGGTGAGTGACTAAATTAATAGAATTATGTTATTCAATATATTAAACTAAAACAATAACAAACATATTACACAGTAAAGATAAAAACAGTA
>JALPQI010017302.1:0-32179 GCA_025490895.1 Thaumatotibia leucotreta
ATCGTCTGTCGCCGTTGTCCGAAAAGTTTTCTTTCCATCTTTTTCTTGGGTCCGAAAAGTTTTCTAAGTTCAAACGGAGTGTATATTATGAGGTATTTGAATATTCGATTATTTTTATAACTCAATATAGCTTGCTGCTACGCACTTCATCAATGCTATTACATAAAACGAATTTAGGAACGTTTTACGAAGTTTCTGGAGATAATGCTACACCCTTAAAACAAGGTTTCCCAAAATTATCCAACCAAATGATTAATATATTGTCTCTCATTATCATTGTTGAATACGGCAGAATATCACGTCTTAATAAAATATTTGACGTGAACAAGCAACACATAGTAATTGTACCTGAATTTTCTACTTTTTACTATATTATAAAAAAACATTTGAATATTAATTCGAATATCTAAAAATAAAACACCGAATATTCGAATACCTGAAACTTTCGAATATTTGGAAACCCTAGTAGCAGGGTACGCCTATACGTTTACTTTCTGAACTGACTCTTAGTATCGAGTTTCGGAGAAACAATACAGTCTTATATATTGTAATCATTTTGCCACACGTAACATTGAAGATTAGACTCTTCAAGGTAAACATTTTGCAGAATTTGTCGTTTTTTAAACGATTTTTCTTTAAAATTACTACCTACGTAAATAACTCTTGTCAAAAAATATTTTTCTCAATCGTGCAATGAAATATTGTCTTTACGTTCCTTAAAATAGACTCGGAAGTATCGCTTTTAGGGCGCAGTAACTCACTGGAATTTCATAACACTTTTCAGGCCTAGGCCTGCAAAGTAACTTTTTTTTATTTTCGACAACTTTTTCATTATTATTTTTTTGTATTTGTTTGTATGTTTGATAAAAGCACTATACATGCCTCGGCGTGAAAATTTCCCAGCCTCTGATATAATGTAATGTACTAATGATATAGTACACTGCTATCTACACTCATTCTTTATGTATGAAATCCAATATTTAAAGAAAGCAGAATCTGACAAATTTAGGAACGTGACGAAAAACGAATGAGACGACCCAAGAGTATACCCTTCCACCTTATCTCAATTATAAATAAGTAAATAATTATAAATTATAACTATTAGATGATGATTGATGATAAATAATTATAAATATGCATCCTCCAATTTTCTCCTTGCTTTTCTGTTGGCATATTACAATGAGTTCATACACATAGTTCTAATTAGAGAGCTCATTGGACTGTACTGGCGTACAGTCGGCGCGATAATGAGATCTTAGGAAATTAATGCTAATGCGCTGCTGTAATAAGCATAACTTTATATGGAGCGCACTGTACTGTAGGAATAAAAGCGGAGAATTTGCTTATCAACAGGAGAACGTTGGGTAACTTATTTTGAGAATTTAATTTTGTATACAGGGTGGTCATGCGTACATATACCGACAGATTTGAAAGATGTATTCCTAACTACATTTTGAGATTATAACAGTTCAGTTCAAGAACAGTTTTATGATACGTAAAGTATGATACTGAATAAATTGACTAAAAGTGTGGATGTGGATGTTTTCAACAGTAGAATCTTTACTCTAAGGCGTGACTAAACAAATCTTATTTTTAAGTGAGTGTGCCCTAGTTTGCTATATTTCTTTTTGTGTATATATTATTTTAATAGTTTGTGTCCACGTGGTATTTTAGTATTACGAATGATTATAGGATTTAAGAGTGTACAGTGTATTCATCCTTACTTGTCTTCTCATGTAAATAGCGTTGAAAATTTCCGGATTTAATCCCGTTTCTTTCCAAACAGCTCGTTTTTTTCCTGATATTTTCGAAAAAAACAATGAAATTTTCCACTTTAATTTTCAACTTTAAACTAATGAAAATTAAGTCTAATTTTCACTTATACCAGGAGGACGTGATGTCACAAAGGAAAAGTCAATTGAAAAAGATGGCAAGGAGTGACAGTGACAGTGACATTGATTGTTTCTGAAAAAACCCGAAAAAATCGGAAAAAACGAAGTTTTCATACATTCCCGAAAAAAACATTTAGTTTTTTTCCGACATTTTCAACACTACATGTAAACAAACCACAGACCAAGTAAAACAAACAAAACGTCAACGATGATCAAAAGACAATCACTCACTAGTGATTAGAAATGTCGATATAATGCAATGTCAGCGATAATTTCACTGCTTAGGTACGTAAATAGAGGATTATCGATTTTACATCGTCTGTCAGGAAGAGAATTAATTCGTATAAGATTATATCAAAAACTATGGTTAAATTTCGAGGATTTTTCTCTGTCGCTCCAACGAAGGCGCCACTAGTCATGAGAAAAATCACATGAAGTGCACCCGTAACGAACAACGTGAAGCGAAGTAGCGAAACGAATGACGTTTGACGTGAAGATTTTATTCAATATTCAATAGACAACTAAGCACTGCCAGTCTTTGAATAAAATAAATATTGAAATCAATTACAAAAACCGGCCAAGAGCATGTCGGACCATGCTCAGTGTAGGGTTTCGTAGTTATTCAAAAACGGCTGGGCCGATTATGTTCGAAATAGTTTTATTCATGATTTTTGCCCACTATTCATGATTTTTTTTGGATCTTTGGATCAAAAGTTAGAGGGGGGGACAATTTTTTTTTCATCTGGAGTGATTATCTCCGAAAATATTGACTTTAGAAAAAAACTTTCTTAAAAGCCCCTTTTTCTTTTTAAGAGACCTATTCAATGATACCCCACACTATACGATTACAGCAAATAAAAAAATCACCCCACATCACCAATTGGGGGGGGAGGTACCCGAATTTTTTTTTTTTTTTTGTACTTTTTATTGTATCACTTTGTTGGCATGATCAATATGTATACCTGTACCAAATTTCAGATTTATAGTATTAACGGCCACTGAGCTAAGTATGCTGCGGAAAGACGGACATAGCGAAACTATAAGTATGGGTTCCGTTGTTGCCATTTTTTCTACGAAACCCTAATAAATTTTGGTAAATTACTGCAATTTATTTTAATTGCATTATCCTCGAGTTGTACTTTAAGTATTAATATCGATATATTGACATGCCAACATTATGGTACATAGACAATCTAGACATCGCAATGTCACATCAATGTCAGATGTTTTTAAAGTTATCCGACCGTAACAGCATTTATTGACGAAAATCTTTACAGAAATGATATTTTTCAGTGCTTTTTTGAGTAATTATAATACTTTGCGAGTTTAATTAAGTATGCAACACGGAGTTTAATTAAGTTTGACGTGATGATTAATGTGTAATTGCAGAGAAAATTGTGATAATGTTTTCAAAAAGTGTTTGTTTACATGATAAGACAAGTAAGGATGAATGCACCTTAAACTGTAAATAGCTAACTATTATTATGTCACTAGCTGTGAGGACCTGTAATTGGCTTCATGTTATCTAAGTTTTATGTTATTAATAACTGTTGGCACTCCATAAAATAAATAAATAAATAAAGTCATTATATACTTTTCTGGGTTCGGCTTAGTTTCAGAGGTATATATTTGTTAAAAAAACAATTATAAATGAAAAATGCGTGCACTATTAAAATGTTTGCACTATGAGTTTTCATCTTGATATAACATTGATGGGCTTGAGACAAAACGAGATAAAAGTTTGCGAACAATCTTAATCTTTTTTTTTAAATAGCACTTTTATAACATTTTTACAGGTCATGTATAAACAAAATCGAAACTTGTTATCGCTTGAAAATAAACATATTTTTGTTTTGATAAGAAAAATAATCTCTATTGACAAGTGGGAAATAAGCCCTTTTAAATGGACACTCCTCAATTGAAAACAAAGTTTTTAGTACAGATGGTGCCATTTTTAGGCTCTAGTGCGAGAAGTGTGTCATTTTACCTCAGGTACAAAACTTCGGAGAGCCATCTGTATTAAAAAACATCGTACGAGACACGTGCAAAAACGAAATCCGTAACTCGTGTCGATTTAAAACATCGCCACTTTTTTCGAATTTCATGTTTTTCGCACTTGTGTCGTAATGTACTATTTTGAAATTTTAACAGCTGATTCATTCTTGAAGCCAGAAAAGAAATGGCATGCCAAGTTACCGGAGACGACACATACTAACTGACAGTAATTGAAAACAAACTTTTCTGTACTGATGGTACTTTTTTTACTCTTTTTAGTGGTTAATTTTTATCAAATCGAAAGTTCGGCGGGTCATCTGTACTGATAAACGTCGTACGATACTCGTGCAAAAATGAAATTCGCAACTCGTGTCGATTTAAAGCACTCCTGTCGGTCGTGCTTTAATTTATCTCCACTCGTTGCGAACTTCATTTTTTTCGCACTTGTATCGTAATGTACTATTATGATATTTCGCTGGCAAATCAGAAGCAGATTTTTGAAGCTAGAACAGACATGGCATGCCACAAGAACGTTTCGCTTCGTCCCTTCCTTTACACATTCAATATAACACTTTTAGATTGTAAGGCTTCCAGGTAGGGTTAGCTCTCTTTTTTATACGATGGTGGCGACTAAGCATACGGCCGTAATGGTAAGTAATAAATATCCTATAAGTCCGCTTCCGCTTTCACATCATCAACCTGTCTCAGTTCACTGCTGGACGTAGGCCTCTCCTATTAACTATGCGTATGGACGTATTTGGCCGTGTGGTGAGGGCGTCGTAAGAGTCGACTAAGGGATTGATGTGTCACTGACCATTATTTGACAAAATATTGATGATGGGCAGAAGCGTCATCATAGTGGACACATTACTGCCATCGCCAATCCGCTTGCCCAGCGTGGCGATTATGGGCATTTACCTCCTAATGCGTCTATACGCATAGTTAATAGGAGAGGCCTACGTCCAGCAGTGGACTAACATAGGCTGATGATGATGATGATGATCGACGCATTAGGAGGTGAATGCTCTTCTCCACGCTGGGCAAGCGGGTTGGGGATTGCAGAAATGTCTCCACTATGTTGACGCTGCTGCCCGTCATCAATCTTCTATAAAAAAATGGTCAGTGACACTTCAATCCCTTAGTCGGCTTTTACGACACCCGCGATAACATATAGGTACTTAGATAGAGATATTTACATATTCTCCTGCCGCCCAGAGACCTATTAAAAGGTATCCTCAAACAAAAGAAATTCTATTCTATTTCCTACACTATTAATTCAAAATTCACTGGCAAATTTTATTGTCTGGCAAATTTTATTTGCCTGAAGAATCAACATGTTTGTGATGAAAACATAAGCAAGTGCCTGAGATTTTCAGCTTTCGCTGTCATTACCGACTACACCTTGCACCTTGCACCTGGACTCCTTAGAGCATACTATACATTAGTATCTACTTTTTATTATATCGCGCTATCGACGGAAGTAGGAGGCTGTTAAAAGTCAGAAGTAAGGTTCCAGTCGAGACGTAGACCGTTCTGAGCTTGGAATTTATTTTAATTCAAGTAATGGAATTTTCGCGACACATCGTTAGGGCTGAGATCGAGGACTTGGCTGTGTTAGGGTTGTCACAGGTTGGATTTAATTTTAGAATTCTAAGTAAGGTGAGACTCATCCGGAATACTTTTCTAATGGGTAGAATCAAACATGCAATGAAATAAAGCAACAATCCTAAGAATAAAAAAAATATCTTTCTGTCTAAGAAATTATTTGTATTTGTATTTGAAATAATATATTCAGTTTATAATATATATAGTCAACTACATAACTAAGACTTTGAAATATATCAAATAATTTGTGTTTTCAGTTCAAATTAATTACAGATATTATTGGCTAAAATGTGGTCACAAACCTATGTCTAATGAAAATTAAAAAGAGACACCGGTCTAGGCCGGCAACGAGATATTTTCCGAGCTGCTTTTTAGGCACGCAACGACAACATTTTGCATGTTCGAGAAAAATATTTTGAAAAATGGTATTAGCTCCTAAATATTGAATCGTAGTTTTAATCGTAGTTGATTTATATAATTACTTGTTCTCATTATGTTAGGGGTAGCAAAGTCAGCCTCCGAAGCCTATAGTTGGTAGTGATCCTTCCTACGAAGCTGTAGGTTCCGGGTTCGAATCCCGGCGAGGGCATTATTTGTGTATTTATTTGTCACAAATATGTGTTCCTTGGTCATGGCTGTCTATGGATGTAAGTATATTATATGTATCTATCTATTATATATTATATATATCGTCGCCTGGTACCCACATCACAAGCCTTAATTGAGCTTACCGTGGGACTAGGTCGAGTTGGATATTTATTTATTTATAATTTAAAGTAAAATTGCAACTTTCAACAAATAGTATGGAGGCAGCCCTAGAGTATTTAAACATATAGTGCCTACATTACTGCACACAGTTCCGTAAATAGTCGCGTTGACGGTACGGAGATTACATTACAATATACACATACTGCAATTTCTGTGATGTTACTGACTTGTGAAGAAATTGTGGAATAAAATAGAATCGAAAATACCGTGAGTAAATCTAATACGGGCGATAATTTAAACGAGGCATGGGATTCATTAGGTTCATCATGTGGTTTTTGTAAGTTACACTTATTTACTCTTGCCTACATCTGTCCTACCCTAAGGACATAAGGCACTATATTGTTTTAACTCTATGTCAACATCATCATCATTATTCAGGCGTTATTCGCCCACTGCTGAGCATAGGCTTCTCTTCTTGTACGCCACTGGTCCCGGTTCTGAGCTTACCTCATCCAAAAGTACTCTATGTCAATTAGACAAATTGCCAATTTGATTTGTCAAATTTTTACTTCATGTAGGCACGAGGTTAAAGACACTACAGATTTTTTTTTTTATTTTTGGAGCAGCAATGTAGGTACAGTTCGGGAAATATTATTTGACCGACTGTTATCTTACTTACGACCTTTTGTTTTGCGTTAACACTTACTAGACAATCAGGCAGTCTAGCACTTTTCTATTGTTAATGATACAAAACAAAAGTTCGTAAGTAAGATAAGAGTTGTTCAAATAATATTTCCCGAACTATATGAACATTTGTTGATATTAATATGGCAGTTATGTCATCTGCGTTTGAAATTAGGTGTCAATGAGCGTTTAACTTGAGTGTGTTGCTCTACATTGCGCACCGAATTATTTTGTATGGATAATTTTGGTTGCTCTTATTCTAAGTAAGAGTTATCTAAAGGTATGTCCTAAACTAGCACCCGTTAAGTGCTTCACCCCTATTAGACTTACATCCCGTATTTGTAAGTAACTGAACTTCAAACTCACGTAGTCAATGACTTCATGTTTCGGAGTATGAATACCTACAATTGTCACCACCCCAACTCTTCCCGTGGATGTCGTAAGAGTCAACTAGCGTGGCTATTATGGGCAATTACCTCCTAATGCGTCCATGCACATAGGCCAAGAATAGGCCGTTGTCCAGCAGTGGACGAATATACCCTGATGATGATGATAATGAGTAAACAAAACCGCAGGAAAACTGAAATACTTCATACCTCTACTGTGTAATCATTTGGCCTAGATAAAACAAATTTAGGTATAAAATCGACCCCTAACTTTCCAGTTGTAGAATATTATATCGCTTAGGATCGATATCTAATTAAATACGTTACCTAAGTAATCGATAACAAAACGAGCTCTACTTTTCTATATATACAGGGTGTTACATTAGTCGTGATACAAACTGTGAAAAACCTGTTAAGATGGTCTTTCTGAACAAGGTTTCCTTAGGGACCCATATGAAAATCTTTATTTTTTTAAAGACTAGTACAGTTCCAGTTCATTAATATGTATACATTTTTTCAGACTGATCTCTTACAAATGACTGTGTTTACATAATAATGAAACGAGACTGAAAATCATGAACACTTCTGTACCGATCTGTATGAAAAACGTATTTTTTTTTCGCGGCTTTCATATAGGTCCCATAGGAAACCTTGTTCAGAAAGACCCTCTTAACAGGTTTTTCACAATTTGTATCACGACTAATGTAACACCCAGTAGAATAAACCTCTGTGGTCTGATATCCACAAATCAACGTGTGCAATTTAATACCATATTTTATTTTTTTAAACTATCCCTAATTTTCTAGGCATGATCTTTAGGTGCAGTCCACGAAAAAGTCCACCAATGTCCCGTACGGATACGGTTTTTCTCAAAATTGTGGGCTTATCGTATAAGAAAGAGATTTCGTGACTAGAGGAGTCAAAAATTACTCAAAAATATTACATAATAACTAATAGCTCGGAAGAAAAGTCAAATTATCGAAATATTCATACGTTTGTACGGGACAGCCCATGGAATGCTCTTTTAACCAGTCGTGTCCCGCGAATCTATTTTTCTTATAGTTTCCCCGTACCTACGCTGGTCCAAGTTCCGGCATACGGTTGCTTATCATGAACAACTCTGTAATTCAAAATAATATGCGCCTGCAATTGGAATTCTAGTACTTCATTGATAGGATTCAAATTACGACAAGGTAGTGTCTTGAGATGCGGCGTTGTTCATGATAAGCGTCGATTACGAGAGCTTAAGGGTGCCCAAAAACCAATGCGTTTCCAATCTAATACCATATTTAGGGATAGAATCGACCCCTAACGTGACCATGCCCATTAATGGCCGGAAGCGTGTCGGATACGTTTCGGCGCACCGAAACACGATTAATTGATTTGCAGCACGCAATATCAAGTGCCTTTTGTTTGCCAAAACGCGTCAGTTGCGAAATGGTTTGTTTTGATAAGTCAGTCTGACCGCGAACTTCTACAACTATGTCGAGCCTGTCTTTGTCACTCTAAGGGAATCATCATTCAATCTTTCCTTTTTCTATTTATGTACAATTTTCAACACGTCTATTTCTATTTTTGCGTTAGGGATGGATATACACAGACTAGTAGTCTTTGCACTAGTGTAGATTTAGTTGTTCTGACGGAAGATCAGCGCTGTGGACTCTCGAGTTTACAGCACGTATGAGTCAGCGCCAATTCTATATCACGACACATGACTCTTGCGCAAATAAACTATAGGTTAACTTGATTCATAAGTTTCAATGTTATGTATTTATTTCGTTTCGTTTGTTGTTTTCCTTTTTTGTGTTTGTATCACTGAGAATGTAGGTTGCGGTTTGAATAAAGTTTTTATCTATCTATTGGTATAACAGAGACAGATCTGATGCCAAAGATTTACGTTGAAGTTCGCGGTACGACTGTGTCCTTATTTGTGTAGCCTTGGGTTATTGCATTGATTCCATAATGCTGGTAAAAGAGAGAAGCAGTGTTTTTTTTTGGAATAAATGCGACTATAGATTAAATAAGTCCACATGGTGACGGTAGTAAGTATACATTACGCCGCCCCCGGCGAATACTAAGATAACTGCCATTACCATGGTTTTAGTGTTATGTCATATTTGAAATCTGTGGGTGCTAATGCATCTGTTGAATTTTTTTCGTAATTTTTATTCTGTTATTTATGGAGATAAAAAAAAAATGCAATGTTATTCTTTGATTTTATTGATCTCCTAAATTGCCAGAATAAACGTATATGAAGATAATATCAAAAATGATTATTAGCCCTTACGCTATAAACGCTCGTATCATGATATTCGCGTGAAAATCATTCTACAACAAAAAGACATCAGGCAGTTATCATTTTATTCTCGTATTAAAAATCTTCTGTCTGTTCGGATATCGTCCTTTAGTAAAGATTATTTATTTGTGCGAAACATTAAAACGTATTATCTTCCTTTTCATTTACATACGTTTGACAATCAAAAATTGAAATGGCAGATACAGTACCACGGGAAATTCCTAAAACGTACCTAGTAATGTTTGTGTACTAAATGAGAAACGAATCAGTGCGTTCAGCGTGACGGCTCACCCTACGCGAACCACTCACACTGGCAGTCTATCAGCCGGAGGACCGAAGGCCCGACAGCTCGCCCTACGCGAACCACTCACGCTGGCAGTCTATTAGCCGGAGGGTTGCAGGCCCTACAGCTCGCCCTACGGGAACCACTCACGCTGTCAGTCTATCAGCCGGAGGACCGAAGGCCCGACAGCTCGCCCTACGCGAACCACTCACGCTGGCAGTCTATTAGCCGGAGGGTTGCAGGCCCTACAGCTCGCCCTACGCGAACCACTCACGCTGTCAGTCTATCAGCCGGAGAACCGAAGGACCAACAGTTCGCCCTACGAGAACCACTCACGCTGGCAGTCTATGATCCGGAGGGCCGCAGGCCCTACAGCTCACCCTACGCGAACCACTCACGCTGTCAGTCCATGAGCTGGAGGGCCGCAGGCCCTACAGCTCGCCCTACGGGAACCACTCACGCTGTCAGTCCATGAGCTGGAGGGCCGCAGGCCCTACAGCTCGCCCTACGCGTACCACTCACGCTGTCAGTCCATGAGCTGGAGGGCCGCAGGCCCTACAGCTCGCCCTACGGGAACCACTCACGCTGTCAGTCCATGAGCTGGAGGGCCGCAGGCCATACAGCTCGCCCTACGGGAACCACTCACGCTGTCAGTCCATGAGCTGGAGGGCCGCAGGCCCTACAGCTCGCCCTACGCGAACCACTCACGCTGGCAGTCTATTAGCCGGAGGGTTGCAGGCCCTACAGCTCGCCCTACGCGAACCACTCACGCTGTCAGTCTATCAGCCGGAGAACCGAAGGCCCAACAGTTCGCCCTACGAGAACCACTCACGCTGGCAGTCTATGATCCGGAGGGCCGCAGGCCCTACAGCTCGCCCTACGCGAACCACTCACGCTGTCAGTCCATGAGCTGGAGGGCCGCAGGCCCTACAGCTCGCCCTACGGGAACCACTCACGCTGTCAGTCCATGAGCTGGAGGGCCGCAGGCCCTACAGCTCGCCCTACGGGAACCACTCACGCTGTCAGTCCATGAGCTGGAGGGCCGCAGGCCATACAGCTCGCCCTACGGGAACCACTCACGCTGTCAGTCCATGAGCTGGAGGGCCGCAGGCCCTACAGCTCGCCCTACGCGAACCACTCACGCTGGCAGTCTATTAGCCGGAGGGTTGCAGGCCCTACAGCTCGCCCTACGCGAACCACTCACGCTGTCAGTCTATCAGCCGGAGAACCGAAGGCCCAACAGTTCGCCCTACGCGAACCACTCACGCTGTCAGTCCATGAGCTGGAGGGCCGCAGGCCCTACAGCTCGCCCTACGCGATCCACTTACGCTGTCAGTATATGAGCTGGAAGGCCACATGAGCTGGAGCGCCGCAGGCCCTACAGCTCGCCCTACGCGAACCACTCACGCTGTCAGTCTATCAGCCAGAGGATCGAAGGCCCGACAGCCTCGCCCTACGGGAACCACTCACGCCTGCAGTCTATGAGCCGGAGGGCCTCAGGCCCTACAGCTCGCCCTACGCAAATCACTCACGCTGTCAGTCTATTAGCCGGAGGGTTGCAGGCCCTACAGCTCGCCCTACGCGAACCACTCACGCTGTCAGTCTATCAGCCGGAGAACCGAAGGCCCAACAGTTCGCCCTACGAGAACCACTCACGCTGGCAGTCTATGATCCGGAGGGCCGCAGGCCCTACAGCTCGCCCTACGCGAACCACTCACGCTGTCAGTCCATGAGCTGGAGGGCCGCAGGCCCTACAGCTCGCCCTACGGGAACCACTCACGCTGGCAGTCTATGAACCGAAGGGCCGCAGGCCATACAGCTCGCCCTACGCGAACCACTCACGCTGTCAGTCTATGAGCTGGAAGGCCACAGGCCCTACAGCTCGCCCTACGCGAACCACTCACGCTGTCAGTCTATCAGCCAGAGGATCGAAGGCCCGACAGCCTCGCCCTACGGGAACCACTCACGCCTGCAGTCTATGAGCCGGAGGGCCGCAGGCCCTACAGCTCGCCCTACGCAAATCACTCACGCTGTCAGTCTATCAGCCGGAAGGCCGCAGGCTTTACAGCTCGCCCTACGCGAACCACTCACACTGTCAGTCTAAGTCGGTGGGCCGCAATTTTGTATGCTTCCGTAACTTTGGTGACAATACTATAATATGTAGCTATTAACGTTTGGGTTCATTTTATAAACATGCCTTCTTTTGGACCGACTAAACAAGCGAATCAGAGGGTTGTAGGCCAGAGCTCAGCGCCATCATGCTACTAATGGAATAATGTAACATGAAAACGAAGCTGAGGGCCGCAGGCCCTATAAACCCAGTGCTTCCAGGCTACGCGACGGAAGAGTGATTCTCTAAAACAAATCGGAGGGCCGCTGGCCCAACAGCTGGCCCTTGCGAAGGACGAAGGCACGAAGCGATTGCAAGAGGCGCTACAGCTCGCGAGGCTGAAGGCCGAGCTGCCAGAGACCAGCACTACCATGCTACACAATGAAATAGCGTAACATGAAAACGAAACGGATGGCCATAGGCCACCTGCGAAGGACGAAGGCCGAGCCTTGCACAGGGCCGAAGGCCCGGAGCATCCAAAGATATAAATATTAGTTAGCGATATACTTTCTCAAATGCATCGGTCATCGATGACGTCATCCTAGGACTGACAGAAACAGATGCTCTAAATATAACATTTTCGGTAAGCCTTCAAGCATATTCGTATTCCAAGGCAGGTTTATTTGAATTTTAATGTCGTTTCTCTTACTCTTCTGACAGATATTCCATTAGTTCGAATAAAATTCGGGAATGCGATCGAACGGAAATGGTATTCAAATTCATATTATAGAACCCATATCAGTGCAGTTCCAGATCAAAAGTCACGGCACAGCGGAACGAAGAATGTTACCTGTGGTATTATGCTGGGCATCAACAGTTCATAAGATGCAGGGAAGTGCAGTCGATCATGCCGTGGTTTATTTAGGTTCGAAATGTTTCGCTGCTGGACAAGCATAACTAAGAAGCTCTGAGTAGAGTTCAGTCTTCAGACAGTCTACAGATTGAAGAATTAGATTGCACAAATTAACTGAAAAGAGACCTTACAACAATGATGCGTTAATTTAAATGGATAGACCGGGGAATAATATATTACAAGTAACGAACTACAAAAGGGTTGAGTTTAGCTGATCAATAGATGTGTCATCAGCAAAACTATGAGACATATATGTACTTATGTGTAAACAAACATTATCCATAAGCAGTTTATCTATATTATATCCAGATTGAAAGCTTGTCGCACAATTTTTAGGCCTCGACTCCGACAAAATTTTAATTTGGAAGGAATGTAAATAAACTTCTTATGGATAATGTTTGTTTATATATAGGTATATCATACTTTTGCTGACGACACTATTGTTCAGCTAAATTCAACCCTTTTGTGGTTCGTTAGGTAAGACTTACAAAACCGTGGATTTTATGAATGTCATGGTTTATTTTTTCTTTATATTGTTTACTATAAAAGCTTGTCCATAAAAACATTTTTTTACCGCTAATTTATTCTTTTATGATAAATCGATAATGGTAGGGAACCCTTGGCGCGCGAGTCCGACTCGCACTTGGGCGGTAATTTCTGATATATTAACTTATATAAGTGGATTGACTGCAAAATGTATAAACAAAGGACTTCACGTCTTATGGCTATATTAAATAATGTTAGAAAAATTGAGGAGATACCCGATCATAATAATAAAATTTTAGTAATGGTAAGTAATTCATTATAATAATCATTCTGCCAATTTACTTATTAGGTTTAAGTTTAACTATTTCAATTTTATTGTTCAATAAAATTAATGCTGATTACCATATTACATTTTTATTTTTAATCTAGATTAAAAGCCTTTTTTAAAAAAGATTAACACTCAATTTACCGGAATAATGTGATATTGTAGCATTATACTCACTAGCTTGCACCCTGGTCACCCTCTGAATAAAATTATAACATGATGGTGCAATATTTGGTGTTGGCGTAGCCGCAATGTGAATAAAATGATAATCGACATTATTATATCCTTGATGATGGTAAATTTTGACTAACTTTTTGTTTTTGAAATAACTTTTTGTCGGTATGTTTAAGAAGAGGTTACCCTATTTTTTCAGAATGCTACAAAAATTAGCTATCGTTAGAACTTTACATAATTTGCATACGTTTAGTATTAATGAAGTTAACGACAAAAACATGTTTTTATTTTCTCCTGAAAAATTAGGTTTTTGCAGTTATCATTTTATTCGCCGGGGGCGGCGATTAGTGACTAGACGAACTCCGTGGGTTTTGTAAGAGTCTAAGGGAAGAAGTGTCACTGCCATACATTTATTAAATTACATTGTTTTATTACATGTTGAAACGAATGTACAAAGCCTTGTACAGTCGGATTCAAATTGCATGGACAGTTTATGAATGAATTCATTCATAAATCGTCCATGCAATTCTGAACGCCACTGTACAAAATATCATTTGCTATATTAGTTAGTGCTATTAGTATGTACTACATACTCGTATGAAGGTGCATTCAGACCAAATGAGCATTCGATATTCTATGCCCCACTCTACGAAATCAACGAATCACGTTTTGTGTAACGATCGAATTTCGTAGAGTAGGGGGTTAGAATAACGAATGCTTGTTTGGTCTGAATGCACCTTGAGACGATTTAATTCGCGCAAGTTTACGTGTGTATTTCTTATTGTAAAATCAGACAATTTAGTAGCACGGATAGATCAATCTGGTTGGCAATCGCGGTTGCGTGACAACACTGCCGTCCATCCTCCATTATCAAACATCAATTAATGAATGGTCAGTGCAACTTCAGTATCTTAGTACGAGGCAGTTTGGCTAGTGACAAGCGTATTCTTACTGTCGTCAACTCACAGCTGTCCTCAACAACTTTGACTAATAACTTTTCACGGTCATAACTATTCTATATTTGTCACAATCCAAAACAACACTATCGATCATCTAATTACTTCACACAAAATAACACCCCTACAACCTTTCTAAAAGAAGACAGCGGAAAAAGAAACGTACTTTTATTGTCTACGGCTCATTAGCTTCGCTGCGCGAAAAAGAACCTTTTGTCAAAGGACAACCTCAAGCGGACCAATCACATCTCTATACCAACGCTTTAAAGGTCAATTTCCCTCGTATAGTTTGTTTGGTACGTAAATTGGGACATTTTTTTCCAGTTTTAAAGCGCGGGTCTTTTATAAGATAACTAGCGACCGGGTTACACCTTTTTGCAACTTGCATTTGTTCTACGGCCACTTAGTACAAGTTATCTTATCTCGCACTTTGCGAATTGTGGAGTAGAAATAGTACAGTACTGCATAGGCCGGGAAATAAGGGCTTACAGACCGGATATAAATACATATGAGGCCTGCAAGCTCTTATTCACGCCGAAGCTTGTACAGTGCTAAAAATAAAACAATCTACTAGTATTTGTTTATACATATAATTAACAAAACACGCATTGAATCGAAACTCAGCTATATTTTTTTTTTAATGGTCGAAAACCACGATGCAAAAAAAATCGATTACTTTACAGGCCTGTAATGTTTGTATGAAGTTCCATTACAAGCCTTTCCTGTTTGACAAGCTTTACTTAAATGGGATACTTCTGAGCTTATAGTTAGGTGGTTTTATTGTAGCAAAAATGGTTACATTTCAACTTTATTAGTATTTTCGTGGTTATAATTACAAAGCTGTTAGTACCAACAAACTTAAAACATTCCAAAAATGTGTTTAAACTTAGGCATAAAATAAAGCTGATAAAAGTCATAACTAGAAGATAAGCCACAATAAATAGAAAACAAAACTAAGTGCAAAGTTTACGAAGTTTCGTTTCAGTTCACTTAGTAAAACTAACATGGCTCGGATTACGTATCATAGCGATTTAAAAAACTGAAATTAAATTGTCTTTAGTGTATAAACTTAAAGTAAGTTATTATAAACAGACATAATTAAAGACAGCTTATCTAAAATTAAAACTAAGGTGAAACTAATAATGTAAACCGTGGCATAGACTCCATGACGCTGGCGGCGTAATAACTTTTTTATCATATTTATTTTCAAAACAAAAGTTTAAATTCGTAGATTAAATCTAACTAATCTAATATTTTCTTCGGTTACCGTGAGGATTACACATGAAATAAAACCATTAAAACGGATAAACTCGCGTATATTAACTAATTCCAACTTCATTCCGATGTTTCGAACACTTTACAGGGTTCTCCGCAGCAATCATTATTAGCATGACTTAAAACGGGATATTATTTACCATATCAATTGGAATTATTAACAATGCTCGGCGGGCGTAAGCTGTTTTCATACTAAATGATATTTATCACCTGGCATTTAGTATGAAAAGCTGTTTTCATACTAACATTCCAAAAATGTGTTTAAACTTAGGCATAAAATAAAGCTGATAAAAGTCATAACTAGAAGATAAGTCAATTGGAATTATTAACAATGAGGGTAAGCTGTTTTCATACTAAATGACATGTATCACGTGACATTTATGAAAACAGCTCACCCCTGCCGAGCGTTGATTATTAAGCACCCGATATTTCGTAGTAGTAGATTTTTTTCTCTCTCTTGATAATGTCAGACGATTCGAAAATGCTTACTAATAAGCTTACTTGAATAAAGAATAGTTTGACTTTGACTTCGGCACAGTTGCAAAAACAAATCCAAAGCAATCACCATAGCAATAGCGACACGTAAAAGCTGGCTATATAAGTCCGCCCAATTAGACTCCAGTATGTAGGCCATCAGATTAGAGAGAGGAATGGGCCCGTAATGTGCCGCCCGCAGGCGAGCCTAGAGCTCTTCACATTATCCGATTCCGAATCGGACGAGAAAAATAAAATACAGGATGAAACCTATGTAAAAGATTTCACCCTATATTTTATTTTACACATTTTTTTTTAACAGAACACTAGAGATACTTATGTTATAATATATATATAATTATACATTACAATCAACTTTTACTATGGGACTTATATCGAATTTGGCAGAAAATAAAACTACTACAGTCGAGTGCATTAATATGGCTACATTATTACGCGTTTTCCGTGGGTATCTCTTTTTTTTGATATCTTTGTTGTTGTAAACTTTTTTGTGTTATTGATTACCACATAGTTTGTTCATTGCTCGTGACTGTGTATGTATTTAAATAGTATATATATATGTATCTATCTATTATATATATCGTCGCGTGGTACCTACATCGCAACCCTTAATTGAGCTTACCGTGGGACTAGGTTGATTTCTGTAAGACTGCCCCCGCAAGCATAAACGCAGTAACTGGTTTTGAAATGTTAATTAATACCAGAACATAATTTGCAGTTGAATAAAGTAAACAATTGATTGATACTTCAAAACCAGTTACTGCGTTTATGCTTATGGGGGCAGCAGATGTCCCAAGAGATTTATTTATTTTTATATAGATACTTTAATACATAGACAGCCGCGCCCAAAGAACAAATATACAAATATTGCTCTCGCCCGCGATTTGAACCTGGATCCTCAAGCTTCGTTAGCAGGGTCACTACCAACTAGGCTACGGAAACTGACAGCTTACAGCTGCAACAGATTACTATAGAACACAATGAATGTCCAATAAATTAGACAGAAATGGACCCGTAAATTGTCGCCCGCAGGCTAGCCTCCAGATCTCCTTATTACGGGATCCGAAATCGGAAAGAAAAAGTTTTAATCTGACATTTTTTACGAGATCTGCTTGAAAAGTGATTTCCGTGATCTCACTAAAACAAACATTGATATATAGGGGAAGGTGGCTCAAGGAGGGCACGTTAAGGGAGAGTTGAAAAAAAAGTGGTATTTAACCTAGCTGGCTTATTCTTTTTTTTCCAAAAGGTACATTATTTAATATTTTTCGATGGAGAATGGCTTAATTTATCTAAAAATGGTAAACAAAAGAATTATACGCAATTTTAAAAACCTCTACGATTGCCCGCTTTGCCCTAGGGGGGGGCCTAAAGTGGGCATCGGCTTAGGGCAAAACGGGCATGGGCTGGGTTAAATCAAAGTCACCCAAAGGACAATGAAGAGGGCTATGCTAGGAGTCTCACTGTGTGATCGTATTAGAAATGAGGCCATCTGCAGCAGAACCAAAGTAATGTAGCTCTCCGAATCGCTAAACTGAAGTGACAGTGGGCAGGGTACATTGCACGTAGAACCGATGGCTGTTGGGGTGAACAGGATCTCTAGTAGAGGCCACGTACCGGAAGGGGCGCGTGAGTAGGCCACTCCACAAGGTGGACTGATGACCTAGTCGACGTCGCAGGAGTCCGCTAGATGCGAGCCGCGCAGAATCGGTCATGGTAGCAATATTTGAGGGAGACCTATGTACAGTAGTGGACGTTTTTCGGCTGATATGATGATGACGATGAATATTATTCAGGCATAACCATCTATTAGTTACCTTTTTAAATATTAAAATATATTTTAATTTCCTGACACATATTACAATAAACGGACCTGATTTCTGGATCTCATATCCAAGATACATGAGCCCACGAGTCCCAGTCATTACATTTAATTCAGTCCTCGACAGGTGGGTCCTCTAAAGTTCGTGGCATTCAAAACAACGTTTCTGCTGGGACGTTGGGATGCTGGGAGGCTTAGTTTTATAAATATACCAGTTTACAACTAAATTTACATTGTAAAAAACACACCGGGCAAAGCGGACAGTGCCCACATTACCCTGCCCGCTTTGCCTTTTCCGACAATTACAAAATGAAAGCAAAATCTACCCTCCAAATGCTGAGACACGAGGAGTTGAATGCAAGGGTATTACGGCTAGATAACTAATTATTAAGTAACAGGCATTAATGACAGCCTTGCAAGCATCGAAAATGAGAAAACACATGACTCACACCGTGAAATATTTTTCAAAAAACCGCAAAAAATATGTTTTTGTTAGATACCGTAACGGCGTGCTCATAGATTAGCCGGACCAATGACACGAGATGCGCGAGTATGGCGGGGAGTACTGTCACGTGTTACAAACACGCTCCATTTTGAAATGGCAACATAAAATCCAGTGCCCTCTTTGGACGCTATGCCCGCTTTGGGCTACCTTCCCCTACAGTTCGTAAGAAGAATCCAAAAAAAAAGTAAACAAATCTGTCTGACTTTCCACAGCACTCGACGTCTTTCCCACATTCTTACGTTAATACTTTCATTGCCATCGAGTGCTACGCGCTACGCTCGTAGCAGATCCCGTGATTTTAGCTTTGTAGCGAAAATGGACCTCCCACAGAGAACTCCCCTTGGGAGTTCCCGGCCCTCAATACGAAAACTAGTATTATATCAGTACAATATTTTTACCTAAACATTTATCGGCTCAAGTTTTAAGGTATAACTTTATATTGGTAATAAAACCAAAATTGTGTTCTAAAAGTGCGTGTTTTATGGAATAATGCAAGTTTTTTTGGTTTGTATACATTTTTTTTCTAGTGACAATTGGTATAAGAACTTCACATCAGAAATTAAATAAAAGCTTTTTTTTCTAGCCTGTAGGGGTGTCAAATTTCCAAAGCACCCGGTTCGGTGCCAAATCTGTCCAATTGTTGCATTGTTGGCGAAGGCGTCCAGAATATAGTTTACTAGGGTTTTATAGGTAGTTAGTTTTTTTTGTACCTACAGTGTATGAAGAGTCCTATTCCCTCTAGAAAAAAAATCGGGTTAGGCCATTAACACAACGGTAGATTTAACCAGTTAACCCCGTGTTTGTTAACTTACCCGAGATTGTTCAAATGGGGGCTTAAAGTAAAGGCGTGCACCCATAAACATTAAGGCACACCTCTAGTCATCGATAACGATCTACGGCGATTCCTTTACGATTCCGAGCGATTCCGTTTGTTTACTTGGTACTATCGCCAACACAGGTAATAGAACATTCGTGATCTTTATTTGGATTATTATAAACACGACAAACGTAATAAAGTAAAGTGTAGACAACTTTTAAAAAACTTGAATTTATTTTTAAAGATGTACAATTTATTTTAAAGATGTACAAATATTTCGTACGACGTCGCGAGTTTGCCGCGTCAAGAGTTTTTTTATAAATAAATAAATAAATAACTCTGATCACTCTGAGCGATTTACTGACGGCGGAGCAGCGTATTCGTTACGCGATCGCGGCAAAATCGCGACGCACTCGCGGCGAATCGGTTACGGGCACGCGACGAACACGCCGCGCGTACGCTTTGCTTTCAAATCGCTTGTAAATCGCAAGTGTGATAAGGCCCGGAGTCCGTATTTGCCTTTTAGGCTACGGAACCCTAAAAAGACAAAAACGTCCCCCCGAAACAGATATGTTTGATGTAGCCACTCAACAAACAGCAAACCTTTTTGCGTGCATAAAACAAATATGGCCGCCTTCCGGGGTCGAAGGGCGATGTCAGTGTAACCGTTATAATGGCGGGACCAGATCCTGAATTCAATAGATTCATATTGCATTATTTAGTACTGAATTTGTACTATTTGGTACCTCTTGTAAAAAAAAATAGTACCTCTTCCTTTTCAAAATTATATTTGAAATAGTCAGTGTCAGACAGAACGGTGTCAGTGCGCCCGTTGCCTTGAGATCTGCGACCATAATTATATGGACATGGCCATATAACGCGAGTTCAAAGATGCGTAGTAAAAAACCGGCCAAGTGCGAGTCGGACTCGCGCGCGAAGGGTTCCGTACCATTATCAATTTATCGTTAAAAAATACAGTTAAATCAACCTATCTCAAAAACTATAAGAGATAATTTAATCAAACCAAAAATCTTTGACAGAGTTCATTATTATGCATAACATATTATTTTTTTTGAATTTTTTACCACTTAGTTTAAAAAATAGAGAGGGGGATACATTTTCCAGACTTTGAGAGCTGATATTGCAAAAACAGTTAGCTTGAATAAAAATCTGATATATAAACTTTATATAATTTTCAAAGACCTTTCTATTAATACCCCACACGCTTACACACATACATCTAAATAAATGTTCTATCCCTCAGTTACATGTATGGAGGGCCCCAACCCCAATATATTTTTTTACAATTTAGTATCATAATTCAGTAGCGGTTTATACAACACATATTCTTACCAAATTTCATTACTGTAGCATTTATAGTTTCCGAGTAAATTGGCTGTGACAGACGGACAGACGGACATGACGAATCTATAAGGGTTCCGTTTTTGCTATTTTGGCTACGGAACCCTAAAAAGTAACTCCAATATCAATTATAAACAAATTGATGTTTTCTAATTAACAAAGAGTTAATTTATGCAGAGAAAAATCAGAAATATTTTTGTTTCAGGTAAAAAATCTTCAGTTCTGGAAACTTCCAACCGCGGAATAGGTACGGTGCTTAGGTAAAAAGTTTGCGAAAGTTTAGTTATCTTGTTCATAAACGGAGAAAGTTTGATGTTTCGCTTGATATTTTAGAAAATAATCTGTCTGCTTGCGCCGTGGTGTTTTCTTTCTTATTTTTAACCGACTTCGAGGAGGAAGTTTTGAATTCATCTATTTTTTGTACCTACGTATATCGTTATCTCCGACAATTCTATGTAATTGAACGGGTACAACCCCGAGAATTTTGGGCCGAGATGGTCCCGTTGGCACCAAGTTCTGGTCTGATGATGGAATCTTATAGAAATCGGACGAAGTCGGTTTTTTTTATTTGGTGAAGGTTCAGGCTTGGGCTATTAAGCTCTCAGCCCACCTGATGGAAAGCAGGAACTGAGGCCCATGAACATAGTGACTAAAAGATCGCCTTTGCGCTGTTTACCCTGAGGACTTAGATGGGAGTGATTTATGCCAGTGATTACACCGGCTATCTTACCCCCAAACAAGAATACAGCAGTGCAAATACTGGTATTTAGCGGCAGGGTAACGGGTAAGACGGTGATAACTATTCGGGCGTACCCTGCATGAGGTCCTGCCACCAACAAACTACCAGGTTGCATAACATTACAAATTATATTATATTTACTACAGAATATTATCTCAGGATCGTATCTAATCCAAAGGTCCCCATAGAACCAGCAGTATTGGCTAAATGGTTATGAAAATTTCTTGTACTCGATGTGACATTATGTTTTCTACTAAGCCATCGATGTCAGATACATGTGGCACGTGCAACCTGAACCCTTTTTCATTGCGCACCTGTTCGAAAGGGAACTAACGTGCGGACAGTATTCTGAATGCTTAAGATAAAATACAATACTAAAACTATTGCATACCTACCTCGCACAACGTAATACATAAAAACAAGTGCGAATCGGACTCGCGCGCGAATGGTTCCGTAGCATTATCAATTTATTATAAAAAATTACAGTTAAATCTACCCATCTCAAAAACTATACGACATAATTTGAACAAACCAAAAGTCGTTGAAATAGTTTATTAACATTCGTTTTTAGGGTTCCGTATTTCATTAATGTTTATTTTATTCTATCCCTCAGTTACATGTATGGAGGGCCTTTACCTTAATTCTTTTTTTACAATTTAGTATCATAATCCTGTAGCCGTTCATACAACACATATCCTTACTAAATTTCGTTACTGTAGCATTTATAGTTTCCGAGTAAATCGGCTGTGACAGACGGACAGACGGACAGACGGACATGGACAGACGGACATGACGAATTTATAAGGGTTCCGTTTTTGTCAATTTAGCTACGGAACCCTAAAAAGTGAAACAGGGGTCACATCGTGAGGAAGCCCTCACGATGTTCTACCTTCACCTAGGGCTAATGATAAGTATCAACTGATATTCCCTACTTAACTTCCAAAACTTGCCCTAGTACTCATAAACACAATATTATTCATACACTTAATGCATCTAAATTTCCATGCGGCCATAATTGTAACACATTTACGTTCGTCCAATCCGACAGCCAAAATGGCATGTTCCAAATCCTAACAGACCGAAATAACGGTATTTTATTTACCAGTCATTATTATAACCACTTTAAAAGCTGCCCCACTAACCTTACCACCTAGAAAATAAGATTGAACTTGGTTTAACTGAACGGTAAACATCGCCCCCGTACCACGGAATGCTCAGAGTAATCGTGTTTCGTTTGTTTGGTACGCCTCCTCGTTAATAATTAGTGATGTGCCGTTACCGTAATTTACGAGAATTTAGAGAATCTTGTGGTAACTTTCTCGGTAAGATTACCAATATCGGTAATTAATGAGAAAGTTGTCTAAATACACACATTTTCATTATTATTTTTCCAGGATAGTATTTAGTTGACTAGCCATGACTTATGTAGAAATTTTCAAAAACATCCGTGGGCGGGAACTAGTTTATTACCAAAATTACGGTAAATTACGGGCGTAAATTACCGAAAATTCTCTCCGCGTAAGTTCTCAGGTAAAATTTCCTATAGAAAACTTAAATGTTTTCAATGATATTTTTAATTTTTTATCATCATCATCATATCAGCCGAAAGACGTCCACTGCTGAACATAGGCCTCCCCCAAAGATTGCCACAATGACCGGTCCTGCGCCACCCGCATCCAGCGGACTCCTGCGACCTTCACCAGGTCATCGGTCCACCTTGTGGGGGGCCTACCCACGCTACGCCTTCCGGTACATGGCCGCCACTCAAGAACCTTCCCGCCCCAACGGCCATCGGTTCTAAGCGCAATGTGCCCCGCCCACTGCCACTTCAGTTTAGCGATTCGGAGAGCTATTTCGGCTACTTTAGTTCTGCTGCGGATGGTCTCATTTTTAATCCGATCACGCAGAGAGACTCCTAGCATAGTCCTCTCCATAGCCCTTTGGGTGACTTTGAGCCTTCTTATGAGGCCCATTGTAAGCGGCCACGTTTCAGTACCGTATGTCATCACTGGCAACACACACTGATTAAAGACTTTCGTCTTCAAACACTGCGGAATATTGGACGAAAATATGTGTCGTAGCTTCCCAAACGCTACCCAACCGAGTCGGATTCGACGATTGACCTCTTTCTCGAAGTTGGACCTACCTAACTGAATAGTTTGCCCTAGGTATATATATTCGTCTACAACTTCGACTGTAAATTCTCCGATTATTACGGGAGTTGGTGCTACATTCGTAGCTACGTTGGTGCTACGTTGGAATTCGACATGATTTTCGTCTTATCCATGTTCATCCTAAGACCAACTCGCTCGGAGGCTTTACTGAGGTCAACGAGCATAGTACTTAAGTCCTCCAAGGTCTCAGCCAAGACTACTATATCGTCAGCGAATCGAAGGTGAGTGAGGTACTCGCCGTTTATGTTGATACCCAGCCTTCTCCAGTCCAGAGTCTTAAAGAAATCCTCCAGTGCAGCGGTAAACAGCTTGCAGGGGAGATGACATCTCCTTGCCTAACTCCCCGCTGCAGCAGAATAGGCTTCGAGCTCTGGTCTTGGAGTCGGACTGACATTGTGGCGCTCTCGTATAAACACTTCGACACGTCGATATAGCGGTAGTCAACTTGGCACCGTTGCAGAGACTGTAGTACTGCCCAGGTTTCGACCGAATCGAAGGCTTTCTCGTAGTCCACAAACGCTAAACAGAGGGGCAGGTTATATTCTTCGGTCTTCTGTATAACATTAGTTAGTTAGTTACTTTTAGTTAGTTCGTCAACTTATTGCAGTGCCCTTACAGGGTTGTGTCGTGCCATTACTATTTTATAAGATCTTTTGTACACACAAAGCAATGATTAAATGAATACTGAATACTAACCTGGCGAAGCGTATGGATGTGGTCTACGGTACTAAAGCCTCTTCGGAAACCGGCTTGTTCGGGAGGCTGGAAGTCATCAAGCCTGCGTGCAAGACGATTCGTAATGACTCTTGAAAACAGCTTATAGACATGGCTCAGAAGTGAGATGGGTCGGTAGTTCTTCAATAAAGCGTTGTCACCTTTTTTGAAGAACAGTACCACCACACCTTTGTTCCATGCCTTTGGCGTTCTCCCTTCCAGTAAGACGGAATTGAACAACTTCTAAAGGGCCGTAAGGATCGGTTTACCACCCGCCTTCAGAAGCTCAGCTGTAATTCCGTCCTCCCCAGGCGCCTTGTTATTTTTGAGCTGTTCAAGAGCCATTCTAATCTCGCACAGGCTGATGTCCGGGATGTCTTCTGTATAGTGTCGGGTCAGTCTAGCTCTGAGGTCTTCCGCTAGATCAACTTCGGGTCTGCTAGTTGACGTGTACAGCTGTCCATAAAAACCCTCTATCTCACTCAGCAGCTCAGATCTGGATGTGACGATTCTACCATCCTCAGTCTTTAATTTGGCGAGCTGGCTTTGCCCAACAGACAGATCCCTTGCAAAAACTTTAGAGCCCTTGTTCCGCTTGATGGCTTCTTCTATACACTTGGTACGGAATTGGCGCATATCGCGTTTGAGGGACTTAGAGATCTGTCTGTTGAGCTGCCGGTATAAAGTCGCATCAACTGAAACTTCAAACTTCTGTCAAAAGCAAAAGTCAGTCTTTTCAATGACAATTTTTTGAGGTTGGATCCTTTTTGCTAAACTACGTCCAAATAAAAAACTGGAATCTGTTCTACGTTAGGGGACACAATTATTTTCCCCACCATAACTACCTGAACCTAACAAAAGATACGGGCCAATCACGAAACATCGAAACTCAGGACAATGACATAGCCTAGCTTCTAAGTAGATAGTATTTACAATCACCGCTAAACCCTTTAAATTTTACCTGCAAGTGCTACCTTAGATAACACGATGAGTAACAAAAGATCTTATGATTTACGAGCACAGTAACAAAATTACCACATAAATAGGTGCCTGAGCCAGATAACATTAAAATACTTATTTGAAAGTACCACGTGAATCGATAAAATAATTTAACATCATAACATGTTTAAGCAAAAAGGTGTGAAATAACTTTCGTTAAGAAAACAACAAGAAAAATAATAAAAAGTTTGAAAACACGATATTTGTAAACAAATTTTAAACATGACCAAACATTCTTAAGTGGTAAGTTACCGAGAAATTTCCGTAATTTACCGTAATTTCCATCAATGAGAATTACCGTAAATGCGTAATTTACCGACGGCACATCACTATTAATAATGTTCTAGATATTTGCATATAATGAGAGGGTTGAATGCCGAAATGTTTCGTGGTACCAGAGAACGATTGTGCTAATTTCTTATTTTATTATCCTCGTATTGGACACGCAAAATTTCGTTATTTATGTTAATGTGCTAAGGGCTTCGGCAAAGAGTACGATTTTGTACCGTTTGGCGTAGAAACTTTAGGTTCATGGGGCCCCAGCGCACGAAAATTGTCTGTAGAAATCGCGAAACGTCTGGTTGACTTAACTTAATACCGAAGGGCTGGCGACTTCGTCGCACAACGCATCAGCATTAGGATACAGCGAGGAAATGCCGCCAACATTCTCGTTACAATGCCACAAGGGTGAATCTTAGATATAGGTAAGGTTAGTTAGATTTAATTGATGTATATAAATTGTAGTTTTGGAAAAAAGAAAACGTGGTATAAGCATACCACATTTTTTTCTTTCTTCTAACCTTTATCTAATTGGCCCTTGTGGCATTGTACCGAGGATGCTGGCGGTATTTCCTCGCTTTATCGCAATGCTGACGTACATGTAAGATTGCTGCATACCTATGAAAGAAAGACGGATTTATATTAGAAAGCAGTGGATGTGTAGCATGTGACTATTTGGTGTGCTATGCGTTTGGAAACAAATAATAAAAATAAATTATTTACCTTTAGGTACTATTGTACCTAATGATAAAATTCTAATATGTGTAAGAATCTGCTATTTTAGATTCCTTATTATAAATTGTTTTCTTTTTCATTACGTAATAACTTTAGTAGAAAATTACTCTATCTTTTTCGACCCATTAAGCGGATGGTCACAGGATGTTCCTTGTGACCATCCTCTTAATGGGTCGAAACAAAAGCCCTCGGCCAAAAGTTGGCCCGTACAACAAGCTCTACATACTTTTGTATCTAATTGTTAACCTCCTTATTCCACCTTTGGAATTGATTGTACAAAATACTGTTAAATACGTTAATTCAAAGCATTTTGCATATAATAAGAGGGCTAATCGTTTTATAGCGACGGGCGCAGCGCTAATGTTGCTTTATTTCTTGTTTAATTGCATGTTAGGTAAACGTGGAGCTCAATTATTTATGCTAATTTTGTTTCTTTGAGAAAACATTACGAAGGATGTGATGAACTTGTATACTTACATGGGTAACCTGCGGAATAACTACGTAAAACATTCAAAATATGCGAAAAATGATTTTTGTCAATTGCTTTGGGTCAAAGGAGACATTTTTGGTAGTTCGGACTGAAACGCTGTCATTAGATTTTTTTTAGTAGAGATGCTCAGGCTTTTTAGTCACGAGTGCGAGAAGTGATTTCTTCTGATATCGAATTTCGGGAAGGCCATCTAATGTACTGAAAAACGTAGTGCGATACACGTGCGAAATGAAAATTTGTATTTCGTGTCGCCACTCTTTACAATCTTCATTTTTCTCGCACTGGAATACTAATGTACTATTTTCGTTGTCCATTACTTAATTATAAATTTTAGTAGTAGATTAAATTACTACCTCTACGGCGTAGACGCGTCGGCACGGTATTTGGTGAAAAATGAAGCTGCTACGATTGGCTACGTCGTAGCAAACACTAGAATGCGTAGAAAGAATTCCAATCGCCAAGGATCACAAATGCCCGTCATTTTGATAAATAACTTAACCCTGTTCCGCATAGTAGATGCTTTTCTTATCTTTTTACATTAAAATATTTTATTTAACGATTTTTTTTATTAACACTAACACAAAGTATCTACTTAATAGATCCCAACTCCTTCTTACTTGTACACTCCATGATTATGATCAATAAACGATTAAGAATTTATGATGGTTTTGATTGATCTATTGAGTACTACACGAGTATCTTCTTCGGTTACCGCGACAGTTATTCATGAAATAAAACGATAGCGATAAATTGGTCACAATAATGGTGTGTACAAGTAAGGAGTTAAGATAACCTAAATAATTATATATACGTTGTGTTTGTGTTATTTGAAAAATATATTATAAATTAAAATTATGTTAACATCATTAGATAATGAAGTCTCTACTGTACATAACAGGGTTGTGTTTCCAAAATAACGGACATTTGTCCGATCCTTGCCAATCGCTGATGCTCAGTCGTGAATGAAACGTTGCCTTTGGCGCACTCATAAGAAAGAGTGACAAATACGCTACTGCGATACGCTACTGATATTTTCGGGTTAGCATTACAGGTTAGCCAACTAATCACAACAAAACAGTGTGGCATGAAAAGCAGCGATGTGCTACGTTCCGATAAACGCACCCACATAGCATAGCTTTTATGGAAAAGCACCCCCCTGTTACAGCTAATCGTGTGACTAAGGTAATAATTTTTGTTAATGTATTTTGAAGCTACAGATGTGATAATGTATGCTTGTCGGATATAACTGCCCTGCTTTCCATCAGGTGGGCTGAGAGCTAAGTTGTCTACCTTCGTCACATAAAAAAAACTGAGATTGATACTCGTAAGATTAATGTAGCTGGGATACGAGTAATTTTACTCAAGTATTTTTACACAATCTACGTACCGTCTTTTATTTTAGTAGCGAACTTAGCGAGTAAATATACAACTGTGGTAACGTACAAAATATTTATCGTCGGGTACTTTACTATCTATTCCGTGATGGCTTATCTCTGAATCCGAGACACTTCGCTTGACAGAGACAGCTAGAGACGTAATCGTGGCGCTATGATTTTACCGGTTAAGCAATTTTGCACCTACACTAGGGATGAGAAACGCCGGAAATTTTATTGGTGAATTTCACTTGGTATTTTATTGGTAAATCAACGTAACGTACCTACTTACTGCAACACTGCACTATACTGACGTCACATGAAACAATGCCTTCATATTTTAAGAAATCACCTACAGAAGAAACACTGTATTTTCAATATGTTTCATAATTGTGGTTTTCTAATTATAAGGCCGAAAATCGTATGGCATATTATCAGTTCAAAAACTATTATTCTCATTTCATTTGGTAGAATCATCACGTGGAATACCAACGTTACGCAGACGTATGTTTTACATATTATCATATTGCAACCTAACCTAACCTAATGTAGTTGCGAAATGAAAATTCTGCCAAATGCACGTTAGCAAATAATAATTAGGTAAATGTTGGTATGTCAAGTGAATCATCAGCTATAAGTTGGTTAGAAAATAAAACTAGCCGAAAACTATTTTAGCGAAATACTCGTATCAGTAGAGTTTACCTAACCATAAACTTGATAATATATTTAAAATTAACCAACGGGTAATTTCTCTGAAACATAAGTCATGAAATTTCTCACATCACTAGTAGGTACAAAGTTGGCAGAGCAAATGCAACTAGCACAAAGTTTTGCCAACTATGATAAAGGTGTTTTCCGATGAATAGATTGCATTTTGTTGAAAGCGCCTGAAGTGCATTTGAATTTTCACGCAATTCTGGCACGTACGTTCATGTAGTAAAGGATAGAATAGCGTGTAAGTAAAGTGATTTAGAATTATGTTTTTGGGAAAGACATGTAAACAGTTCCGTTTATCGTTAATGTGCATTAAATATTTTTGAAGGTAAGGAGTAGTTTCTAGAAGCAAATTATAGACAAATTAGCGTTAATTTTTTTTACCAGCCATGTTAATGCGTAAACTCTTATTAGGTACATATTCGCAGAAAATCTAGCACGAATCGACCTAACCTAAAACGTTTGTGCATTTGATCTTTGTGATATACGTTTTGAAATGTAAAGATATTTTCATCACACTTGCTTTCTAAGCGCGCCATTACTTGCATGCATCGCGGGAGTAATAAAAAAGTGAAATTACCTAAAGCATATTTTGTCTTATAACTTGTTTTTTTGTCCGCAAGTGAGATGAAAAAACATTGTATGCATCACGGTCTCCGCCTACGGCGTCGGGCTTCTAATAATCTCGTTAGTAATACCATACTCACCACCCTAGATGAACAATACACTATTTTAGACGTGACACATGACGTACAACTGCGTTCACATTCGTACATTTTTATAATTACCGTAAAATCACTCAACTATAGTCCAATACTGCAACTATGGTCCACAATTTCAGCTCCTAATAAGCATCAGTTCCAATCTTCTTTTTGGCTTTTTCCAATTTTTCATGAATCATGAATGAGGAGTTTTTGCCAATGAATAGCACGATTAATATAACAATCACACCTATTGGAAGATATTCGATTAAGTTTTGGACCATTGTTGGGAGCATTTGGACTATAGTTAGGTGGTTTTAGGGTATTGATCAGCCTCTGTAGCCTAGTTGGTAGTGACCCTGCCTACGAAGCTAGAGGTTCCGGGTTCGAATCCTGGCGAGGGCATTCTTTGTGTATTTATTTATCACAAATGTTTGTTCCTTGGTCATGGCTGTGTATGTATCTAAGTATCTATACATATGTATTTATCTATTACATATATCGTCGCCTGGTACCCACAACACAAGCCTTAATTGAGCTTACCGTGGGACTAGGTTGATTTGTGTAAGATGTCCCAAGATAATTTATTATTTATTATTATTATTTATTTATTGAAATAAGGTGCACAATCGTATATATATTTTCGATCCCAACTATACACTACCTCGACACATACTGTCATCATACACATATGCATGTACTCAAGATGCCTCAACGATAATCTACCGGCCATCGCTTTGAGGAAGCGTGTTCGAGGAGCCATCGTCAGGCACTCAGGCAACTCAGGCCAGGCCACTCAGGCACTCAGGCAACTCAGGCACTCGGGCCCACTTTGCATTGAGACCTTGAGGCCTGGCTAACTAATGTGTAACCTGTTAGCAAAGTTGAGGATGTCAGTTATGTAACTACTTAGGCGAGGGATACAGTTTCGCAATATGTTCCGTAATCATATTAACGTGCATTCAGACCAAACGAACATTCGCTATGCTAACCCCCTTTACGAAATTCGATCGTTACACAAAACGTGATTCGTTGATTTCGCAGAGTTGGGGATAGAATAGCGAATGCTCGTTTGGTCTGAATGCACCTTTACGAATTTAAAATCTTACACCTTGACTTCACATACATTTTTGTTATATTTCTTGATATTCATTAGTATTAATACAGAATATATAAAGTAGTATTAACATAAAATCAAAGACAAGAAATGCTATGGAAAGTCAGCCATATTTGTTTTTTTTTTATATTCTACTGGCGATTGATATACTCACTGTATAAATAAAATAATTTAATATAAAACATACACCCCGCAATACCAAGTTTCAGTATGCAAACTAAAATCATAGAGCAAACAAAAAGCGCGTAATAAAATAAAAACATGCTGTCGCAAACTTGAACTAGCCACAAAGGCTTTGATTTATTGTTGCTTGTTGGAACTTTTTGTATAGCGCGGCATCTGTCCTTGTTGTTTTATAAGCACTCGTACATTTACTTGTTCAATATGACGTTACTTGCAAGGTGGTGGGGTAAAATGAAACAGTTTTTTTAAATGGGGTAAGACAAAATGTTACCAGCAGACGCTGTGCCAGAAGGACAACTTTTTGTCTTACCCCATTAAAAAAAGTGTTTCATCTTACCCCACATTACTTTAATATTGTTTGAGTGGTTTCATATGTATACCAGTCTTCAGTTGGAAATAAAAAAAGGTAAATAAACATAGCATTTGACGTCTGTGACACATATTGTGAAACACGTTCGCAGATATATTCTTACATTAAATATCACAGAATTAGATTTGGATAGAAGAAACAAGTACATTCATTTGTATGGCGGCCGAGCGTGTCAGATTTTGTACTGAAGTTGTTACTTGCCTATAATTTCAAATATGTCTCAGGCCCTTGAGTATTCATATTTTTTTGTGTTGTTGCAATTAATATTACGTCCATTAAATACAAAAGCGACACAACTCAAAAACCGTGAAAAATGATTTTATTGCAAAAACGACATTATAAGCACTAATATTTTACGTGACACTAAGACACCTGTCGATTTGACGTTAGTAAGTATCAAAATTATGCAGGTGCCCTTTTTGCACTATCGCTCTTTCGAGACTAATTTCAGTGCTTAACTGCCATTTTGTCAGTTGCGACTAAACTGTCGACCAAAACGCAAAACATTTTTGTGAAAAAGTGCCATGAAACGAAAAAATAAGTGATTACGTTAAAAAAAATA